>PVIH01026138.1:0-19319 GCA_004025045.1 Sigmodon hispidus | reverse complement strand
TCAGAGATTCTATCTTCCATCTCTTGAACTCTGTTTGTTATGCTTGTATCTGTGGTTCCAGCTTTTTTCTTCAGATTTTCTATTTCCATCTTTGCCTCATTTTGTGCCTTTTTTATTGCTTCTATTTCAGCTTTTAGTTCCTGGCATGTTTCTTTCATAGATTTGTTCATCTCTTCCAATTTTTTGTTTGTATTTTCTTTTAGTTCTTTAAGGCTATTTTTCATATCTTCTTTGAGAGCTCGATGATCATCAAAAAGGAATTTTTGGTGTTGCTTCCTTCTGTTTCCTCTTCATTGCTCAGTTCAGGTCTTGTATTTGTAAGATCGCCACTTTCTTCTGGAGGTACTTTGTTGTTCTGTGTATTATTATGTAAGTTTTTGCACTGACATTTGCTCATGGCTTCAGTGGCTCCTGGTCAGTTGTGGCACTAGGGCTTGTGTGCCTCCTGTTACCTCTGTGGTCAGGGTCTGATTCTGTCGTTCAGGGACCCCAGTTGTTATCTGTTTTCTCAGTTGGAGGTGGAGGTGGTTAGCTGTGCAAATTCCCTCAGCAGCAGCTGTGGGTATGGTGACAGGCTGACTTTATTTGTGCCTGGTACAGAGCGCACTGGGACTCACTCTGCAGACAGCACCAGGTCCTGGAAACAGAACCAGAAATGATGGGAGCTCACCTCTCCCTCCCTGGCTGGGATATAGGTGCTTGGGCCTGGTGATCCCTACTCACCTCTGGGCGGGGTCTGAGTCTGTCTTTCAGGGACCCCTGTTGTTATCTGATCCCTCAGTTGGTGGTGGAGGTGGGTAGCCCTGCAAATTCCCTCAGCAGCTGCTGTGGGTATGATGACAGGCAGACTTTATCTGTGCCTGTTACAGAGTGCGGTGGGACTCACTCTTCAGACAGCACGAGATCTCTATTTTCTATTCTTAGAAGAATCCCAGGCTGTCTCGCTTAAGTTTCTTCTGATCCCAAGCTGTTCAGGGATTTTGATTTGCAATTTGGGTATTCTTTGCTTTTTGTCTAAAATCCACATATGAATGAATCCCATGCCTATCTTTCTGGGCTTGTGAGACCTCGTTCAGGAAGATATTCTCTCAATTCATCTATTTTCCTGCAAATTTTAGGATGTCATTGTTTTTAATGCTGACTAGTACTCCATTGTGTAGATGTACCACAGCTTGTAAATCCATTCCTCAGTTGAGGGGCATCTAGGTTGTTTCCAGGTTCTTGGTATTACAAATAATGCTGCTATGAACATAGGTCAGCTAATGCCTTTGCAGTGCAAATTTGCATCTTTAGGATATATGCCTAGTAGTGGTATTGGTGAATCCTTGGGGAGATTGATTCCCTGTTTTCTGAGAAACCGCCATACTGCATTCCAAAGTGGCTGAACAACCTTACACTCCCACCAACAATGGAAGAGTGTTCCCCTTGCTCTGCAACCTCTCCAGCATAGGCTGTCATCTGTGTCTTTTATCTTAGCCAACCTGACAGGTGTCAGGTGGTATCTCAAAATTGTTTTGATTTGCATTTATCTGATGGCTAAAAATGTTGAGCACTTTTTCAAGTGCCTTTCAGCCATTCATAATTCTTCTGTTAAGAATTTCCTTTTTAGTTCTGAGCTCCATTTTTTTGATTGGATTATTCAAGGTTTTATTCTCTAGGTTCTTGGGTTCTCTACATATTTTAGAGATCAGTCCTCTGTCACTTGTTGGGTTGGTGAAACTGTTGGCTGTCATTTTGTCTTATTCATTATGTCCTTGCCTTTACAGAAGCTCCTCAGTTTCAAGAGTTCCCACTTATTGATTGTTGTTCTTAGTGTCTGTGCTACTGATGTCATATTTAGGAAGTGGTCAACTTTGTCAATGCTTTGGAGGGTATTTCCCACTTTATTTTCTATCAAGTTCAGTATGGTTGGGTTTATGTTGAGGTCTTTGATCCACTTAAATTTGAGTTTTGTGCAGAGTGATAGACTTGGATCTGTTTGCATTCTTCTGCACACTACCATCCAGTTATGACAACACCATTTGCTGAAGATACTATCTTTTTTTCCATTGAATATTTTTGGCCTCTTTGTCAAAAGTCAGGTGTTCATAGGTGTGTGGGTTAAGGCTGTGGTCTCCAATTCTATTCCATTGATTCACAACTCTGTTTTTATGCCAGTAGCAGGCTGTTTTTATAACTGTGACTCTATAGTATAGCTTAAAGTCAGAGATGGTGTTGCCTCCTGAGGTTCTTTTGTTGAGCAGGATTGTTTGTGCAATCCTGGCTTTCCATATGAAGTTGAGTATTGTACTGTTAAGGTCTGTAAAAAACTGAATTGGGATTTTGATGGGGATTGCGTTGAATCTGTAGATTACTTTTGGTAAGATTGACATTTTTACTATGTTTATCCTTCTATCTAGGAGCATGGGAGATCTTTCAATTTTTCTGATATTCTCTTCAATTTCTTTCTTCAGTGAGTTAAAGTTTTTGTGAAATAGATCTGTTACTTCTTTGGTTATAGTTACTCCAAGGTATTTAATGCTATTTACAGCTATTATAAAAGGTGATGTTTCCCTTATTTCTTTTTCAGCCCTTTTATTTTTAGTGTATAGGAGGGCTACTGATTTCTTTGAGTTAATCTTGTATTCTGCTACATTGCTGAAGATGTTTATCAGCTGCAGAAGTTTCCTCGTAGAATTTTGGGGGTCACTTATGTTCACAGTCATATCATCTACAAATAGAGATAGTCTGACTTCTTCTTTTCCAATTTGTATCCCCTTAATCTCCTTTTGTTCTCTTATTGTTTTACGTAAAACTTTGAGAACTATATTGAATTTATAAGGTGATAGGGGACAGCCTTGTTTAGTTCCTGATTTTAGTGGGATTGCTTTGAATCTTTATCCATTTAGTTTGATGTTTGCTGTCAGCTTACTGTATATTGCCTTTCTTACATTTAGTTATCTTCCCTGTATTCCTGATATATCCATGACTTTTATCATAAAGGAGTGTTGGATTTTGTCAAAGGCTTTTTTGGTATTTAAGGAGATGATCATGTGATTTTTTTTTTCCAGTTTGTTTACATGATGGATGGCATTCACAGTTTTTCATATGTTGAACCATACCTGCATCTCTGGGATAAAGCCTACTTGATCGTGGTGGATGACTTTTTTGACATGTTGTTGGATTCTGTTTGCTGGAATTCTATTGAGTGTTTTTCCATCAATGTTCATGAGGGAGATTGGTCTGCAATTCTCTTTCTTTGTCAAATCTTCAAGTGTCATGAGTATCAGGGTGATTGTGGCCTCATAACAAGAGTTTGGTAATATTCCTTCATTTTCTAATATATGGAACAGTTTGGGAAGTACTAGTATTTGTTCTTCTTTGAATGTCTGGTAGAATTCTGCACTGAAACCATATGGTCCTGGGCTTTTTTTTGGAGGGGAGTTCTTTAATAATAGCTTCAATTTACTTTGCGGTTATAGGTCTGCTTAGATCATTTATTTGATCTTAATTTAATTTTGGTAATTGGTACCAGTCTAGAAAGTTGTCCATTTCTTTTAAGTTTTCCATTTTAGTGGAGCATAGATTTTCAAAGTATGACTTGATAATTTTTTTTAATTTCCAGGCGGTATGTTTTTATGTCACCCTTTTCATTTTTGATTTTTTTAATTGGGATAATCTCTCTGTCTGCCTTTTGGTTAGTTTGGATAAGGGTTTATCTATCTTGTTGACTTTCTGAAAGAACCAACTCTTTAATTCATTAATTCTTTGTATTGTTTTCTTTGTTTCTATTGTATTGATATCAGCCTTACATTTGATTATTTCCTGCTGTCTACTCCTTCTAGGTGAGTTTACTTCTAATTGTTCTAAAGCCTCAGCTGTGCTGTTAGGTCTCTTGTGTGAGCTTTCTCTAAGGTTTTCACATAGGCATCTAGTGATATGAATTTTTGTCTTAACACTGCTTTCATTGTGTCCCATGTGTTTGGGTGTATTGTGGATTCATTATCATTGAATTCTAAGAAGTCTTTGATTTCTTTCTTAAGTTCTTCTTGACCCAGAGGTGGTTCAGTTTCCATGAGTTTGTAGGCTTTCTGTGATTTTTGTTGTTGTTGAACTCTGACTTTAGACCATGTTAGTCTGATATGATTCAATGAGTTAGTCCCATTTTTTTGTATCTATTGTTTGCTTTATGAGCAAGTATGTGGTCAATTTTAGAGAAAGTTTCACGAGGTGCTGAGAAGTATGCTTATTCCTTTGTGTTTGAATAGAAGCCTCTGTATATATCCTTTAAGTTCATTTGAGTCATAACATCTGTTAGACCCCTTATTTCTCTGTCAAATATCTGGTTGACCTATCCAGGGGTAAAAGTGGGGTTTTGAAGTCTCCCACTATTAGGGTGTGAGAATTGGTGTAGGGTTTAAGCTTCAGTAGTGTTTCTTTTAGTTATGCAGGTGCCCTTGTGTTGGAGCATAAATATTCAGGATTAAGCTCTCATCCTGGTGGATTTTTCCTGAGATGAATAAGTAATGTCTGTTCTGGTCTCTTTTGATTGATTTTAGTTTTAAGTCTCTTTTGTTAGATATTAGAATGGCTACACTAGCTTGTTTCTTGGGACTATTTGATTGGAAAGTTTTTTCCCAAACCTTTGCTCTGAGCATGTGTCTGTAAAATTGAGGTATGTTTCTTGTTTTCACCAGAAGGATGACTTCTGTTTTTGTATCCATTGTGTTAGGGTGTGTCTTTTTATGTGTGTATTGAGTCCATTGATATTAAGGAATATTAATGACCACTGATTGCTATTTCCTGTTATTTTTGGTAGTAGCTTGTGTGTATTTTTCTTCTTTGGGTTTTTCTTCTGTGGGATTATCGATTGCTTGTGGTTTCACGGGTGTATCTGGGATCCTTTGGTTTGAGTTTTCCCTTCTAGTGCTTTCTGTAGGGTCAGATTTGTGGATAGGTATAGTTTAAATCTGGTTTTGTCATGAAATATCTTGTTTACTCCTTCTATGGTGATTGGTTTTGCTGGGAATAGTAGTGTGGGTTGGCAGCTGTGCTCTTTTAGTGTCTGTATAGCTTCTGGCAAAGACCTTCTTGCTTTCATTGCTTCCATTGAATAGTCTGTTGTCATTCTGCTGCCTTCATAGGTAATTTGGCCTTTTTCCTTTGGAGCTCTTAGTATTTTTTCTTTGTTTTGTAGGTTTTGTGGATTGATTATTGTATGGCAAGCAGACGTTTTGGGGGGCTTCTAGTCTACTTCGTGTTCTGTAGGCTTCCTGTATCTTTATAGACATTTCCTTCTTTAGGTTAGGAAAGTTTTCTTCTATGATTTTATTGAATATATTATCTGTGCCTTTCAGCTGGTATTTTTCTCCTTCTATTCCAGTTATTTTCAGGTTTGGTTTTTTCATGATGTCCCTAAATTCTTGGTTGTTTTGTGTTATGACTTTTTGATTTTAGTGTTTTCTTTGACTGATATATCTATTTCTACTATTGTATCTTCCACTCCAGAGATTCTCTTCAATCTCTTGGATTCTGTTTGTTATTTTTGTATATGTAGTTCCTGTTTGTTTCTTCAAATTTTCTATTTCCAGCTTTGCCTCATTTGTGCCTTCTTAGCTCTCAATCAGCTCTCTTACTCAGCTCCCTTAGTTTACTCTGGACCAGGGTGCTCTTACTCTGCTCTGGATCAGGGCGCTATGAGATCTTTAGATATCTGTGTGTGATGAAGTTTGAGTTTGGGGCAGGATCTGGCTATGGGCTGACCCTCCTGCTGTGTATTGTTGGGAATTGCTGACAGGGGATCTCCCTGCTTTGTTTTGTTTAGCACTGGGCAGGGTGTGGGTGCAGAGCTGGGGCTATGCCCCTGGCTTTGGAGACAAAGTCTCCGGTTGGCCTAGTGTTTGGTGTGCACTCACCTCTTAAGAATCTATTTTCAATAAATGAAAAAGATGTCATCTCTCTCTTGTATATAACCAATATAATTGAAATATCAATAAAAGGGCATTCATAGCATCATTATTTATAATTTAAAAAAACTGGAAACAACTGGGATGCAGCTCAGTGAGAGAATTCTTGCTTAACATGCAAGGATCCCTGGGTTCTAGTCCCAGCACTGCAAAAAAAAAAAATGGCATCAGACAAAATGACTTATCCCTGTGGAGTAGAAAAGCAAAGCATGTTTTATTTCCAGTCAACAAATTACATAGTCATAAAAAGATGAATCTTTGAAGACATGATACTGGATAATATAGTCACAAAAATATAGGATTTATTAAGATATCCAGAGCAAGCAAATTCATAGAGAGAAAACAGATGGTTTTCAAATGCTGGGTGAATGGAATGATTGCTGAATGAGTGCGAGATTTACTTTTGGGTCAATGGAAAATGATATATGCAATGCTTACAGATCATATGATATAGTAGAAACCACCAAACTTAGTTTTAAACTTTCTTTAACTTTACATGGATGAATGTTTTTATGTGCATGTATATCTCTGTACCATGTGCATACCGTGTGCCCATGGAACCTAAAAGAGAGTGTCAGATTCCCCCCCCCCGACCTAGACAGATGGTTGTGAGTCACCATGTAGGGGCTGGGAATTGAACCCAAGTCCTATAGAAGTGCAGCAGGTATTCTTAACTAATAAGCTTTCTCTCAATCCCTCAGTTTTGTTCTTTTAATAAATGTCTTAAAAGAGAGAATGAGTCTCAGATGCTATAGTCAAGTCTCTTTTAGAAGATGTGAGAAGAGTTTTTAGGTAGAGGACTCATGGGAGCCCTGTGTGGAGAAAGAGCGCTTTGAGGAGTAGTTTCTATATGAATTTCATAAGTCTTGTGCAAGCTAGAATCCTGTAATCCCATACAGAGATACAATTCTTACATGTTTGGCTAACAACCAAGCTCTCCAACTGGCCTTCCACAAGCAAATCTCCACACAACAGAGGGATTCATTGAAAAGTGTCAGTTTTGTCAAATATGCTTCTTTGGCTCAGTTTGCAGAGTTGGCCCCTTAGAGTAAAAGCTCACCTCACTGATGAATACCATTCCCACCACTCAAAGGAGTCTTTTAACTCTAGAGAAAAGGGTGTGAGGTTAGGAGTGCTTTCATTCAAACAGAAGTTAGTGTAAAGATAGTTAAATGGTTGAAAAGGGAAGCTAACTTATTGATTGTTGCAGTCAGCAGAATAATGCTTCTTCTCCTCAGCCAGGATGGTCACATACAAATTTCTGCCACCTGGTGTCTGATACCTTGCATGGATAAAGGCTCTTGCAGACAAACTTAATTTACAGGTTTTGAAATAAGATTATCTGAATTATCCAGGTGTGCCAGTGGTATCAGTAGGGATAATCAGTTTACAAAGGCCTGTGATGATAGGAGCAGAGGGCAGAGTGATGCACGATGAGGATAAAAGATCATAAGCCAAAGGATGAAGATAGCCTTCAAAACCTGGAAGAGGCAAGAAAACAGATTGTTCTTCAGAGCAGCCCCCAGGAAGACTGTATGTGACTTGCTGGTGCCAGATTTCAGACTTGGAGCTTCCAGAATCATGAGATCACAATGTGAGTAGTGTTTGCTCCATTGCTTTTGTGTTTATGTAGAGGGAGAATCAAACTCATGCCAACACTGTTCTTAACCACTTGGCTATCTCCCCAGCAACTCTTAATCAGCAGGAAGCAGTAGAAGAAAGCTACATTGTAATTCCCAAAATATTGCTTATAAACATTTGTTTTCATCATAAATGGTTAATAGTCATAGTTAATCTCTTTCTGTAAAGGGGGGATATGATATGGGAGTGATTAAAAAAGATAGATGGATTTTGGTTTATTGAAACAAATTTAAGGTCAGTTTTGTTATGCTGTATGTATTTTTCTACTCTTGGTTAAGGTATGTTGTTTATGTAACTCATTTAAAATTGTAATGTGTAATTGAGAAATGCAGATTAATAGTCATCTATGATAACCAAACTTACAGTCATGTTAGTTAGGTTTTTGTAGGTATACAAAGATATATTTCTATTAGATAGGTAGTCTTCAAACACTTCAAAGACATACAGAATATGGCATTTAAAATATTTTAAGAACTTAGACTTTTCTGGAAAGCGAAACAGGTCTGCTCCTGGTAACACCAATGTATTTCAGGAAAATGATGGGCACTGAAGAAACTTCATGTGGAATTTACTTTGTAGTAACAGTTAGCCACTTAGCAAGAAACTTCTTGTATTGACTGCTTGACAGTATGCTGTATAAACTGGACATTCAGGTTCCATAGGAATGTGACTTCTGAACTTAGGCAGAACAAGCCGAGATGGTCCTTTACGTTCCTTCTCTTGCCAGGCATTCTTCTGGACACAAGGAGAAGTGACTGATTAACTATGCCAAATTTCCTGCATCACTGAAAGGTATGCCAGGGACTCTGGGCCTATAGGCTGAAGATGGATGCCCCATTGTTACAAAGGAACTTTGGGTGACTGTTCAGGCAGACAGATGTCATCTCTGTTATTTCTAGATTTTGGAAGTTGCTTGCACTTCCTGTTTACTTGGGTAATATTATATTCTTCTGTGGTCTTTGATGTAGTTGAAGATTTGAGAACTATAGGTATATTTTTTTCATAGATATTTTAAAAGGAATATTAGATATTAAATTCTAGACTTACAAGGATAAGGTAGACAATAGAATATTTTCTTTAAATTTGTTAAATACAAATAGAATAGATATTGTAACTAGTTCTTGCTTGATAGCTGTTTTGTTATATGTAATTTTGCTATATTAAAATTGAAACCTTTTTGATTAGACAAAAAAGAGGAAGTATGGTGGGAATGTTTGTCTGTATGCTGTGAATATCATTCTGTAAATAAAGGAATTGTTTTTTTTGCCATGGCTAGCATGGTAGCAGGAGGCAAGAAATCAGTGAAGGTAGAGGAGGATGGAATTAAGCTAGACTGGAGCCATCTGCAAAAGAAGAAGCATTTAGTAATACAGGTGGGGTAAGGCTATGCACCATGTGTCAGAACAGATTAATGAAAATGGGTTGAATTACGATAAAAGAGCTAGCTAACAATATGCCTGAGACATAGGCCAAACAGGAAGAAATTAATATGTGTCTGAGTCATTTTTGGTGGGAAAAGTGCTGCGGGCAGACTAAACTTCTGGCCCAGATGGGGTCAGAAATCTCTTATAACATTTCTACATTTTGTTAATGAATGTGCTAGTTAGAGAATAGAAAATGTGAGTTGTCTGTCTACCATCTGAGGCCTCTGTGTTTGGACATATGTATACTATGCCTAGTTGCTGAATGACCTTAATGATGAGGTGCCTACTACTGGAGCCTGACTTGGTTCCTGTCTCAAGGAATACAGTTGAGATGAAAAGAGTCTTAGGAATTTGGCAAGTTTGATTCTGTAATTCTACTTTAAGAAAAACCAAACAATTTTTTAAGACAGAGTCTTGCAAACCTCAAGGTAGCTTCAATCTCACTATATAGGCAAAGGTGACCTAGCCAACTCCTTAGGGCTACCTCCACCTCCAAAGGACTGAGATTGTAGATGTGCACTAACATCCTAATAGCTAACACAGGTATATGTATGTATGTATGGTTCAAACCTAAGGCTTTGTATAAGCTAGACAAGCTCTTTACCAACTGTGCTATACCTGCAGCCCAAGGAAATATTCTTTGGGCTCTTTTCCCTCCTTCCCCAAATTGATTAAGCATGATCCACAATTCAGATGCACTATTTTAGTGGATTCTTTCTTGTCTTTTGCTCTCAAAACATGTATATACTTAGCTTCACCATATAATCCAAGATTCTCTTTTATATTTGACAGTCAAGTTTAAAGAAAGGAAAAGGCTGGGTGAAGAGCTGTGTTTTTATTTGATTTGTCTCCCTTACAGAACTGGTTGATTTAAAGATTTAGTTAGCAAAGTTAAGGAGATCCAGACCTGGTACTATTCCTTCAAATTGCCATGTAGCCCAAGATGGAAAACTCCCATTTTCTGCACTAGCACAAACTGTGTGGTGTCTTTTTCCTTCTAGGGATTTGTATTGTGAGAGTAGCCAGGCTGACAGTTGGTTGAATGGCACACTAGTCTCAGGAAGAGGCTAAAGTGGGGCATGTGTTTATACCCAAGGGCTGGCTCAGTCTGTCATTAATCCTGATCATCAGACTGCTTTAGTCACTATTTGTAGAGTGCCATACCAGCATCCAAGCTTATAAGTTCTTCATCCCTCTTACTGTGTACACAGATATTGAATTTGATTGGGTGCAACAAAAGCCTCAGTCTGTCATTGAATGTCCTGGCAAGGAGATTTGAGCAAGCCACTTCCTGGCAGTATAACTATGAATAAGTTCATGGGCAAAGCTAAAGTTGAATTGAGAAAGGAACTGAAGAACTGGGAATTATGGTGAGGCTATATCTTTTAGTGCTAGCAGGTAGTGACCCTTAACACAGTATCTAAGAGAGGAACATAGACCACAGGGACAGATTTGAGTGGTTCTGAAGATAGCATACACAAACACAAAGTTTCTAAAACCTCATCTCTTCTCATGATTGAACTTCTTCCAAAGCACGTGCCAGAGGCTTGGAGGATGGGTTAGTATAAAAGCACCCCCTCCCCATGTGTGTATGTGTATAAAGGAATCTGAGTTATGTAGTCCAGGTTAGATTCAAATTCAAATCCTCCTGCTTCAGCCCCTTGAGTGCTATATATAACAGGTATATAATACAATGTCTATACACACAAGCTTCCTGTATCTGACTATCCTCATTTCTCTTTTTCTTTGTGATAGAGTCTCACTCTGGAGGTGAATTGTGGGCATGTTGTGAGTGTGATCCTTAAGAAACAAAAAGGAAAGCATTTGTGTCTTTCCACAATATTGTAATTTACTGACCAATAATAAATACACAAAATATAGCAGTTTCATTGTAGATTCTCCTTTTCTTTGTAGGTCTCACTGAGGCAAATATGGGTTATTTTATTCCAATATTAACTTTCAAATTGCACATTATATAGTAAATATCTCTCTGTGTGCCTCTCTCTCTGCACACACACACACAGAGTGTGTGTGTGTGTGTGTGTGAGAGAGAGAGTGTGTGTGTGAGAGAGAGAGCGAGTGTGTGTGTGTGTGTGTGTGTGTGTGAGAGAGAGAGAGAGAGAGAGAGAGAGAGAGAGAGAGAGAGAGAGAGAGAGAGGAATGCAAGAACACAGGCACAGACAGACAGAATGATGGTTTTAAAGGGTTAAAAAGACAGAATTTTTGGAGACCCAAGCAACTAGAGCTGGAAAACTGACAGAAAGGCAAAATAGTCTCTGTAAGGGTGAGATAATGAACTAGCTAGAGAGCCTTTTAGACAGGCACTGGGGCTCCTGGCTGCTGTCCAAGGGTGTGGGTTCTGGACAGTTCAGCTGCAGTTCATGAAAGCTTAGGATGAATGGATATTACATCCACAGCACATCAAGACTGGGAAACAGAAGGGTGATGGGCTTGCAGCAAGTCAAGAAGGCTATATCAACTGAGCTGATCTGAAGCCTCTGACACAGTCAGGAGTTCTCTGCTTGCAGGTTCCTTGACACCTACATCAGTTGCTCCATGGGACTGTCACCATCAGGTTATTGTCTAGCTCTTTACAGGTGCAGATGAAAAAGTTATACTCTACCATTGTTGTAGTTTCTCTGATAAAAGTTCTCAGGCTTGGTTTCTCTAATATGATTTTGCTATGTCAATGTACCCCTGTAGTTGCAATGAACACTGATAAATTTATGGGGTGATATCTCAACCTACTCCCAGTAATAAGTCATTTATTAGTCTATACTGTGTGAGTGGTACTGGACAGATGGTGCCCATAACCTGCCTGTCCTGGTGTACAACTCAGAAGCTGTTTTTGGCTCTACTTCGGTGCTCTAGGAATCTTTTTAAACTTTCTCAGACTTTATGTGGATGTAAGTGCCCCATGTTGGACACCATTTAGTTCCTTCTTTACTCAGAGAATATTATATCCTTCTGTGGTCTTTGATGTAGTTGAAGATTACATACTTATAAGTATATTTTCCTTAGTTATTATAAAAGTAGTATTATATATAAAACTTTAGACTCACAAAGATAAAGAGTTGATAGAATATTTTTTTAATTTTGCTAAATGCAAATATACTAGATATTATAACTACAATTTTTGCTTAATAGCTGTTTTGTTATATATAATTTTGTTATGTTGAAATTAAAACCTTTTTTTTTTTGATTAGACAGAAAAGGTGAAGTGATGAGGGATCCCTTTCTGTAAACTGTGAATATCATTGGTTAATAAAGGAACTGTTTTGGCCTATGGCAAGTCAACTTAACAGCAGGTGGGAAATCTGTGCATCGATAAAGGAGAAGGAGGGCAGAGTTAGACAGAGTTGCAATCCAGCTACCCAAGAAGCAAGTGTAATAGAGTACAGGTAAGCCATGGTCCACATGGCAAGACAAATGAATGGAAATAGGTTGAATTAAGATGCAAGAGCTAGCTAGCAATAAGCCTGGGTCATAGGTCGAAATGCATGTATTTAATATAATCATCCAAGTCATTTTTGGAGGGCTAAGAGGCAGCAGAGCTACAGGCGGGTCCAGACCATGGTGCTACACTTGGCCAGAAACTTTGTACTACAGTTGGGCAAATTAAACATCAAAATATCTGGACAATATGAGAGACTGGCTTCAGTGCCTACTACTTTGCCACCAGTAACAATGATTTCTATAAGAAACTGGTTCTTAACAGAAATGTAGTTAAGTAAATGGAATTTCTATTGTGTACCCAATTCTTTCCCAGACAGCCTACACTCTGACCACTACAAGATAATGCTTGGAAGACAGCAGAAGTTTGATTCAAATGAGCATCTACTCCTTTCCTTTTCCTACATAACTCCATTCTCTGATCAGCAGTTAGCTCCAGATAAAGTGTCACCTCTCCAAAATCACTAAATTTCTCAAGGAATTGATCTTGGTTCTTGTCCTAAGTTTAGTGGTGCTTAGCCATTCTTTTCTTTTTTCCCTCTTTTTTATTATTATGAACAAAGAAGTCACACTTTCTATCCTTGTATATCCTTATTCAAGGTCCCTTCCCCTCCCACCACATCAGGTCATTCTCTCTTCTCCACATCTCCCCATCCCCACCATGGGCAGGCAGTCCCAAGGTTCCACCATCCCAATATTGCTTAGTTTAGCCTCCACTCCTAGCAAATCCAGTTTTCTCCCTCCAACATCCAGACTTAGTCAGGTGTTCCTCTAGGGGGAGTGGGATCCAAGGTGTCAGTCCAGGGTGTTTCTGATCCCAAGCTCTTCAGTGGTTGTGGTTTGCAGCATGGGCATGCTTGGCTTTTTTCTTGTTTGTTTGTTTAGAGTCCACTAATGAGTGAGTACATCCCCTGCTTATCTTTCTGGGTTTGTGATACCTCACTCAGGAGAATATTCTCCAAATCCATCCATTTGCCTGTAAATTTTAAGATATCATTTTTCCTTACTGCTGAGTAGCACTCCATTGTGAGGATATACCACAGTTTGTTAATCCATCCTTCTCACTGAAGTAAACACTAACAAAAGTTCAAAGGCTCAGCAAGTTCATAAAACTTGCAAGGCTCAAGGAGGTCTTGAAACTTATAAGACATAGCAGGTATAAGTTCACCAAGCACACAAGGGTCAGGAAGATAATTTTTGTTAGGGCCTTTGGATAATTCTGTTACCTGTGTTTTTATCATTTTGTGTAGTGTGTATGTGTGTTTATGTGGAATATGTACGTTTGTTTGTGCAAGTGCATACATGCAATGGCTTATATGTAGAAATCAGAGGACAACCTCAAATGTTACCTTTCACCTTATTGAAGGTAGTTTTTTCTGTAGTTAGTGATTTCTGTCCCATACAGAAACTAAAACACCCAGCACCTGATTCCCAAATAATTAACTTGGAGGCTTAATATTATAGTAACTGTTGGGCCGGTAGTTCAGGCTTATTACTAACTAGCTCTTACACTTAAATTAACCCATGATTTTATTTATATTTAGCCATGTGGCATAGTACCTTTGCTTCAGTGCAGGATTCTTAGCATTTTTCCTCTGTGTTTGGCTGATGACTGCTGCTCTGCCTTTTCTCTTCCTAGAATTCTCCTAATCTGGTAGCTCCTAATCTACTTCCTGCCTCTACTTGCCAGTCAGCATTTTATTAAACCAATGTAAGTGAAAAGTTTTTACAGTGTACAAAAGCAATATCCTACAGCAATTTTCTTTTGTTTACCTTTCTGTATACTAGCCTAACCCTTGAGCTACCAGAGATTCTTCTTCCTTTGCTTCCCATCTCACTGAGGAGCACTAGGATTTACAGAAGCACACTATAATATATGACTTTGAATGAGTTCTGAAGGTGTGACCTGAGGTCTTTGTGCTTGTGTGAACATTTTATCCACTTAGGCATTAGTAAATGTCATTACTCCAGGGATGTAAGTGCTGTCATGAAGTATGTGCATTTTATGACAGGCTGAATTCATTTAGTATTCTTTTAAAAGGCTAACCTGTGTTATATATATAAATAAATAAATTTAAAAAGTGTTCCCTCTGCTTCTCTTCTGACTCTTAATGTCTATGCCATTGACACTACACCTCTTTATGCCCCTCCCTCAAGGGGTGTCCACCTAGAATGCCCTGTAACACACCTTTTGCAACACCTTTGTCAATCTGTTGTGACACCATCATTTGACATACAGGTAACAGGTCACCTGTGTGGGATCATGTGGTTTCTCATGGACACCTAGGCAGGGAGCTAGAAAAACCCAATGTTTTCTACCTCAGAAGCCATTTCCACTTTTGCTACCTGATTATTAGTTTTTAATTTATTTATTTCACATGAAAGTGTGTTTTGGCTTATTTAAGTATACCATTTTCATTCCTGGTGCCCATGGAGACCAAAAGAGGACCTTGAAACTGGAGTTACAGATTGCTGTGAACCATCATGTGAGTGCTGAGAACTGAACCTAAGTCATCTGCAAGAAGAGGTATAGTTGCTGAGCCTTCTCTCCAGTCTTATTCTGCCTAATTACTAACCACTGTGGCCAGTGGGCTCTCACTTGTAAGAAAGGGAATATGTTCTCTAAGTTCCTGGGATAGTACCTGTAAGACAGCTACTCCTCCAATCTTGGTCAAGAAATAAATTAAAAAACATAAACCCCACCATTTCAATATCTATACTTCAATGTTTTCAGTAGACCCCCTATGCTGTGCAGTCATCTATCTGGTACCAGAAAATTTCTGCCCCCCCCACCGCAAAATGAAGCCTCATGCCCATTAGCAGTAGTTCCTTCACTTCCAGCCTCAGGCACCCACTCCACTTGCCTGTGCTCTCAGCTCTGACTTCCGTGCAAGAGATTGTCTTTGTGGCCATTCAGTGCACATTTGTGATTTCTTCAGTGAATTTATTGTATACGTTTTGTTTTTCTGTGGAGAAAGGAAGAATGAGACTTTCCTTTTAATTACAAACTCATCAGTGAAGTGACTTACAATTTGTACAAATCCTTCCCTGACATTCGAAATTAGCCTGCAATGTAGCATACTTAGGTGCTTCCTGGCAGTATACAAAAATAATTCAGCCCCAACGCCTGCAATTGAAGGATACCATATTTACCAGTGTTCCCATTCCCTAGCAGGAACTGCATGGGATGCTCTGTGCATACTTGAAATCATCTGGCAGCTCCAATCCTCAGTGGCCAATGGAGTTAGATTGTCAGGTGCTGTATCCTGGCTTCTAGTAAACCACTGCCTTCCTGTCATTATTGTTCTCTTTGACAGTGGTTTAAATTTATTCATGAAACTAGTTGGAGCTCAGGTGGCGAAGGCAAAATGCATTTAGTAATCAGAACAAGAGGCAAGCTATTTTTGCATTCCTCTGCAACACTGCAGTGCCTAACTAACCCAGGGGATATTAATTGCTCAGCATGCTTGGTGGTGGAGAAACATTTATCAAAACAACTTGTTCAGATCTGGATTGAGTAACGTGCTAAAATGCTGCAAACATTTTGGGTAGATTGAATACTAGCATTCTTGGTTTGTTCTGGCCTTCTGAAGCATGAGGCCTGGATAAGATACTCACTTGTTTGCACTAAAGGCAGCGATTTATTTTCACCAGAGACATTTGGGAATTTGACCATACATGTTAGCAGGTTTGTCGTACGGATTTTGTGTGAGTAGTTTTCAGGAATGTTCTCGTGGAAAGCACAGAAGTGTGAATTTGTTTTAATGACCCATAGCTTTTCCTTTTGTTACCTGTGGCCCCAGTGGTCTTCTGCCCAGGGAGCTGGGGACACAAAGCTTCAAAAGCAGCTGCACAGGTGAGGCCTTTATTGTTTGATGGTGAGCATCCATTTTCTATGGTTCATTTCAGGTTTAATCAAGTTGGCCCAAGTATTGGGGTTGGTTTATTCTTTTCTTTTTTTTTTTTAAAAAAAGATTGTTTGTGTGTGTGTGTGTATTTGTGTGTGTATTTGCTTATGAAAATGTATGCATGTGTAGAGGTCAGTGGACAACTTCAGGAGCCACACCACATTTGCTTAAATGGGTCTCTGGTGGGAACCTGGGGCGAGGCTTGCTGGTCAGCAGGTCCCAGATATCCACCTGTTTCTGCCTTCCTAGCACTGGAGTTATAAACATGTATCACAATGCCTGGCTTTTTTCTGTGGGATCTGGAAAATTAAACTCAACATGCATGCATAGCAAACACTTTGTTGACTGAGGCAGCTTCCTGTTCTTACTCCTTGAGCCCAAATAATCAAGAAGCTATGACATAGGCAAAATGGCTGGCACATTATTTAGTCCCTGAGGTTTGATTCTGATTATTCTTATAGTGAACTTTCCTTGTACTTTGATTAAATCAAGATTTATCAGGTTTGTTTCTTTTTGGTATATAGCTTGACACACTTGGAGTTGAGTAGATGCAGAGACTAGTCAAGATGTGAGGAAAGTGAGTAGCATCATGGCTTTTATGGAAACATTTAAGTATAGAGTAGGTTTTATGGAACTTCCATTAATGCAGAAAAATGAAAAAGTTGAGATGACACATTTATGCTTTTCCAGGGTAAGATGTCTCTGGTATTCTTTTTTATTCACATCTACAAAAAATAGTCATGATTTTAAAATGTTAAAACTGAGGCGGTTCAGATATTTATTCAGTTAGGGTTTATATTGGCTTTCTTTCAGAATATCTAAAATCTGCTTACATGTACAAAGCAAAGAGGCAGAATGGAAGTCATCCTTAGAGAGCAAGAGGCCACTAGAGAGAAGCTGATCTTTGTTTAAGTCCTAACATTACCTCTGAAATCTTCGGTTTGGATGTACTCCAGCAGCTTCCAAAGTTCTTTTTTTTTCTGTCACTGTCATGTTTATTTTTTTCTTATACTTTTGATGCAATGATCCTGGATCCCACTAAAAGCCTCTATTCTCTGCTCTTCCCACTTTCTGTGCACTCTCTGTTCACCATTGCACAGCTGGCTATTTCTGATGATTCAGTTCTCATCTGCAACCAGCTTAGATGAAGCACTGTGTTGATTAATTCAATGCATCTTCTCCAAATGTCATTTTGAACATCTAACATTGTTAATATTCTTTTTTTCTTTCTATGGTTTAAGTCTACCATCTTCTAGTAGGACTCTGAGAAATAGACTCTACTAAAGCCACTCATGACATCATATATATTTATCAATTACATGAATAACAGGTTCTTGCATGTATAAAAGAGATATGTACACATGCCACAGTAAGAAAGCTATCTTTGGGAACCAAGTGCTGGCTGTAGAGTCCCAGCGCACTCTGGAGCAGGGTCGGATAAACTCTGCAGGTCATCATAACCGCAGCTCCTGCTGAGGGAAGCTGCAGGCCTACCCACCGCCATCTCGAACTGAGCGAGCCAACATCTGCAGGAGTCTCTGAAGGACAGACTCAGACCCTGACCAGAGAGGTGACAGGAAGCACACAAACCCGAGTGCCACAACTGACCAGGAGCCATCTAATCGTGAACCACTAAAGCCATGGGCAAACGTCAGTGCAAAAAATTACATAATAATACAAAGGACAACATGGTAACTTCAGAAGAGAGTGGCGATCTTACAAATACAAGACCTGAACTGAGCAATGAAGAGGAAACAGAAGGAAGCAACACCAAAAATTCCTTTTTGATGATCATCGAAGCTCTCAAAGAAGACATGAAAAAAGAAGCCTTAAAGAAATACAAGAAAATACAAACAAAAAATTGGAAGAGATGAACAAATCTATGAAAGAAACATGCCAGGAACTAAAAGCTGAAATAGAAGCAATAAAAAAGGCGCAAAATGAGGCAAAGATGGAAATAGAAAACCTGAAGAAAAAAGCCAGAACCACAGATACAAGCATAACAAACAGAGTTTAAGAGATGGAAGATAGAATCTCTGAAGAGGAAGACTCAGTAGCTCAAATAGATATATCAGTCAAAGAAAATAGTAAAACTAAAAAAGCCATAACTCAAAATGTTCAGGAAATCTGGGACACCATGAAAAGACCTAATTTGAGAATAATAGGAATAGAAGAAGGAGAAGAATACCAGCTCAAAGGCACAGACAATGTTTTCAATAAAACCATAGAAGAAAACTTCCCTAACCTGAAAAAGGAAATGCCTATAAAGATACAAGAAGCTTACAGAACACCAAATAGATATAATCCCAAAAAAAAGTCAGCGCGCCACATTATAATCAAGCCACAAAACATACAGAACAAAGAAAAAATTTTAAGAGCTGCAAAAGAAAAGGGCCAACTCATATATAAAGGCAGACCCATCAGAATAACGCCTGACTATTCAATGGAAAGGATGAAAGCTAGAAGGGCTTGGTAAGAAGTTATACAGACACTAAAACAGCATGGCTGCCAAACTAGAATACTATACCCTGCAAAATTATCAATCACCATAGATAGAGTAAACAAGGTATTTCAGGACAAAGTCAGACTGAAGGAATAGCTATCTACCAACCCATCACTACAGAGAGTATTAGAGGGAAAACTCCAACCTAAGGACCCCAGATACACCCACTAAATCACAAACAATCAATAAGTCCACAGAAGAATACCCTAGAGAAAGGAAATACAAACAAGTTGCCACCAAAAATGACAGGAAATATGAATCAATGGTCACTAATTTCCCTTAATATCAATGGTCTCAACTCTCCTATAAAACGTCACACACTAACAAGATGGATACAACAACAGAAGCCATCCTTCTGTTGCCTACAAGAAACACACCTCAACCACAAAGACAGACACAGGCTTAGAATAAAGGGTTGGGAAAAGATTTTCCAGTCAAATGGTCC
>PVIH01026137.1:0-19322 GCA_004025045.1 Sigmodon hispidus | reverse complement strand
CCCCCTCAACCAGAATGGGCTCCTTACTGTCAGGGAATAAATTGGGGAGAATTCTGGCCATGGACTGGATGTCAGTCCCATGCTGTGGTTTGGGCTGACAGAGCAGGATATTTTTCATTTTCTCTAGGAATCTCCACGGTGTTTAATGCAACTAGTGTGGGTCAGAATTATACTAATCAAAATCCCTCTCAAGCTCATGAAAATGGTTCTGGCACTTTATCACAGCAATAGGAAAGTAAACAAATCAAACTTGCATACTGATTTATGAGATACATATTAACTTTAATAGTCTTAAAATCTATTTTATACCTTTAAAAGAAATAATTTAAAAAGTAAAACTTACACAATACTGAGAATTGAGTCTTTAAGCTTAATGGAATGGAGACATTTCCTCCACTGGGCTACAGATGAATGAACATACAAACTGCAAGAATAAAGTCAAGACTGTTAAGGCACAGGATACCATCAATGCTTCTATCTAACAATGACAGAGAGGAGGGAGGAGGAGAAGGGAGAGAATAAGTGCCTACGACACAGAAACAGGCTACTTACACAAACAGAAACATATAAAAACCAAAAAAGCTATAATTAATACTGACTATTAACCAATGACACTGGCACCAGCTTACGTTGGGTTGCCCCATGCCTTAGTATTTCTGCATAAAACCCTTTTCATAAATAATCCATCTCTATTACATGATGTGATAGAGTCATTCACATCAGACAGTCATTGACTCTATATAGCCTACAGGTTAAGTCAAATTCATATGGAAAAGACACATAGTGACCCTGAAATATATAAGAGGCTATTAATAAGTGAATAAACTGTGCCAGGTATAGTGGCCTAGGCTTTTAACCCTAGCACTCATGAGGCAGAGGCAGGCAAATATGAGTTTAAGGCCAGCCTGGTCTTATAGAGCAAGTTCCAGGACAGCCAGGCTACACAGAGAAACCTTGTGTCAAAGGAGAAAAAAAAAAGTGAATAAACTATGTAATATATATTATCATCCTCTGAGCTTTCAAATTGTGATTTCTTTTTAAAAAGATTTTAAATATTTTATGTGTATGATTTGCCTGCATGTGTGCCTGTGTATCTGGTAACTGTGGAGGTCTGAGACCAGTTATAGCAAGTTGTGTGCTGTCATGTGAGTGCTGGGAACTGAATTGGATCTTCTGCAAGAATAGCCAACGCTCTTAACCAATGAGTCATCTCTGAAGCCCAAGACAAGGTTTCTCAGTGTATTCCTGGCTGTGCTGGAACTTCCTCTGTAAACCAGGCTGGCCTCAAACTCAGAGATCCACCTGCCTTTGCCTCTCGGTGTGTTGGGAATAAAGGTGTGCACCATCACTGCTCACCTTGATTTATTCTTAATTCTATACAAGAGATTTAGGGTTTTTTTTTTTTTTTGAGATAGAATCTTGTTTTAGTCCAGGCTATCCTAAAATGTATAATGTATAGCCTGTCTCAGCATTCCATGTGCTGAAGTTATAGGCATGTACTACTATGTCTGACTCAGATTTAAAAATCTTATTTACCTTTCTTTCTAAAAATACTATGACAAAAACACTTTACCATTTAAAACTAATGGAAGTCTAGTTTGTGAAAGTTCCAACAAAAACTTCGAATTTTTTGTGTATCTAGTTTTTCCTATTCATCTACACTTTCGTTTATATTTAGCTTACCTCATTTCATTTGTCTTTTGCTTAGAGTTTTTCTTTTCATGAACAGCCTCACTGCATTACATACCAAGGTTAATATGGAAGGTTCTGTGGCCTAAGCTTACCTTCAATTTGTAATCTTCCTCCCTAACCTCTCCAGTACTGAGACTACAGGCCTGCACTACCATGTCTGGCTCATTCTTCTTTATTTTATTTTTTTTTTTAATTTTAAATGCAGAAGCATAAAACTAAGAATATTGCCATGTTAGGATGCTGGTACTTACCAGCCGTTTTGTGCTCCAAGCCACATGGTTGGTAAAAGACTACTCATTTTCTGTGCTTCTTCTCTCACCAGGTCTTGCTCATTTGGCAACACTGATATTTGATCTTTGTACACATCTGAGTCATTACTGGGTAAATGAGGCACAAAGGGGAAAAAAAAACCCACACCAAGTAAACATATTAGCTTTAGTTTTCAGGTATTGAACAGTTTACACTTAAGCTTACCACAATGAACAAACACCGAGATTCCAGAAAAGCAAATGTTAGATCCTTACACATTAAGTAGTACAACAACTATACCAGAAACACTAACTAGAAAGTTCAAAATGGAGAAAATGGAATAAGATATAGTAATAAGATTAATCAGTTAATATCCAAGATTTAATTACGGCTTCAAAAAGAAGAAAAGCCAAAAGCCAACCAAACCAAAACATGACAGAAAAATGTATGGCTTCATTATTAATTATTTTGAAGTTTATAACAGATTCTTCCGGGGTGAGTGGGACAAAGAAGGGAGCTTATAGTTTGACTCCAGAGAAGGCTGATGTAGAAATTTTAATTTATAATTAATTTTATAAAATAAATTACAACACATGTTTATCTTCCATCATAAATCCCTTCTCTTTTTTTTTGGTTTCTGTTTTTTTTTTTTTTTTTTTGGTTTTTTTTTCATAAACACCTTCTTTTGAGTTGTCAGGGCATAGTAAATAGACAATATAAAACTTGACTATCAAATTCAAAACATGACTTCATTTTGAAATTAATTATAGGTGCTAAATAACTATTGATTACTCTATATACTAAGAAAAATAAATTGTAGAAAGGACCAGTTTACAAAAAGCTGTATCTAAGGGATGGAAGTATGTACTACATAGCCCTGGATTAACCAGTCCTTTAAAACCTCAACAACAGAATCTGCATGAGAACTAAATTCAAAAGTCTTATTTGGGGGGGAAAAAAAAACAATGACAAATTTAAACAATGGCTAATTTTGATGCCAACTGGAGAGGAAGTAAGTCTGGAGAAAAAACCCAGTCATGAATGGAATGTAAGTCAGAATACCACAATGAAGACAGTAACAACACCAAGGAGACTTAGAAAAACATACTATATGGACAGGGTATGTTTTTTGTTTCTTTTTTTTAAATGCTAGAAAATATAGTTAAGAAACAGATGGTGGTGAATGCCTTTAATCTCAGCACTCCAGGAGACAGAGGCAGGTGAATCTCCGTGAGCTGGAGGCCAGTCTGTTCTACAGACTGACTTCCACCACAGCCAGGGCAACACAAAGAAGCTCTGTCTCAAAATATACACACCCCTAAAGAAATGGATGGAAAAACCTCCAGAGAGAATAAATACAAGAGAATAAAACATTCAGTTCTCTATAAGAATGTCAATTAGTGGGTATTCTGACTATTTGACACTATTTTGATTCTTTTGATGTGTGCAGACTCTCTCAAGTTACTGATTTAGAATGCATACCTTGACTGGAACACTGGGGAGAGGTCTTCTGGGATCTGAACTCCCAGAGGGTCTGTAAACACATGCTCTGTGTACACACCAGGTTGGGAGACATCCACAGCATCTTCAGTAGACCCTGCACTGCCCTCTGTGGCTTCAGTTGCTTCTTCTGCTGTTGGAACATTTTCATCAACCTCACTATTTTCGGTTTCCATTTCTATAACAAACATAAACACTCTATGCTGAATGAGTTTTTCTACCCCGATACTTTCACCACATAAGCCCCGGTGCAGAACTCCACTCCACTGACCCCTCTTTGGCACGCAGGGATATGGAGAAATTCTCTCCCACAGTCACTACTGCATCTTCTTTGCAGCTCTTTCACCCTGGCTATTTTAAGATCTGCAAGTCTATAATGTGGCACTTTCAGGACAGACTCAGACTCTGCACAGATGTACCTGGTGGTTTTTCTATCACTGGAGAAGCACCATTGGTACTGGGGGAAGTGGCAGTTCCTGTCACTCCTTCTGTGGAGCACCCAACCACTGTGATGCCTCCCAGCAAGCTGTCCGTCTCCGCAGAGCTGTTGCTTGTCATGCTTCCACACAAAGATGCTTTGTCTACCTGACCACATTCAGAAAGTTCTTCTCCTGCAGGGTAGTCTGTTTCCCGAGCTCCTAAAAAAAAAAAAGCAACTTTCTCTGAACACTCCACAAACACAAAGACAGATTAATTCAAGTTAACTCCATTAACTATATATATTAATTTATACTTTCATCTGAATTTTTTTTCCTTTTTAGGGGAAGGATTTGAGACAGAATTTTGCTATACAGGGTCAGGCAGGCCTTCAACTGGTAATCAATCTGCCTCTGCTTCATGAGGACTGGGATTACAGGCACGTTTCCCCCCCGCCCCCGGCCTTCTACCCAAATGAGTATTGAAATGGGACATACAGCTCTTACATATCTAGTTTTCTACTGACCCTTCCAAATCTACTGGGTAGTTCTCACAAAGGTTAAAGTTATACTGAGCAGTGTCTTATCAGTTCTGAACATCAAGATAACACTGGGCATTTTCTTCAAAGTAGAAATCAGTTAAACGAAAAAGGACATAATTTAGAGTAAATATCAGTAGCTCAAGTTTCAGCAGTGTTTACTCATACACAAATAAGATAACGATAAATACTCTTTAAGGAGAGCCAATTTTAGTTTTGGCATTACCACTTGACAAGAGCAAGTTCTTAGGTAGGTCATCTTGTTCAACAGAGATCTTTAAATATTGTTTTGGATCCCATCTAGTATAATAGACTTTCCAAGAAATATTTTCATGGCAACTATTAATTGGGCAAAGTAAAACTTAAAAATAATAGCTTGATTCACCTTTGTTCTAGTGAGCTCCTTAGCAGCCACATAAGGTTTAAAAAAGTAATATATATAATATCAAGTGAGGAAAGGGGATGAAAGCTGGTGAGGTGGCTTAGCAGATAAGGGGCTGCTGTTGAGTGTGATGCTCCTGAGTTTGATTCCCAATACTCACACAGAAGGAAGGAATCAACTCCTCAGAGTTATTTCCTGATATCAAAACGGGGCACTGTGCTATGGCATCCTTTCCATTACCACACATAATAAATAAAGGAGAGAATTTTTTTTTTTGGGGGGGGGAGATGGGTTAATGGTTAAGAGTACTTGTAGAGGATTAGGGTTTGATTGCCAGCAGCCATATTTATTATCTGTAAATCAAGTTCCATGGGGGATCTAATTCCTTCTTTTAGCTTCCACAGACAACAGACACGTATACAATGTACATAAAAGCAAAAACTCATACACGCAAAATAAAAATACATTAAAGAAAATCATTTTTAGCCAGGTGGTGAGTAAGATACTCAGGAGGCAGAGGCAGGGTGAGTTCAAGGCCAACTTGGTTTACAGAGCTCCAGGGCTACACAGAGAAACTTTCTCCAAAACAAATAAAAATTTTAAATTATCATGATTACTACTTGAAAGATGGGTTTCGATATACTGTCATTAAAAAATATACAGTAACTTAAAATACTAGTAAGATATTTAAAAAATTAAGCATTTAGAATGAAAAACCATTTTCATTTTTATCACATCAAAAGGTATCATGTTTTATTATATCATCTGTTTTGGGTTTTTTGGAGTCAGGGTTTCTCTATACAGCCCTTGTCGTCCTGGAGACCTGTAATCAATCTGGCCTCAGAGATCCATCTGTCTCTGCCTCCTAAGTATGGGATTAAAAGCTTAAAGACATGGGCCACCACCGTGACCGGGCTTTACAGTTTACATTTTAAAGTAGGGTTTTTTTTCTAATGATATAAAGTTGTCAGGTTAGCTTTTCTGTTTTTCTTTTGGAGACAGAATCTCACTATATAGAATCTTACTCTGTTTCAGAAAAAAAAGAATTAGTGTTCCAAAAATATTAAGTAACAGGGGGAAAAAAAGAATGCCATTTCTTTTATGGCTGACTGATAATTTTGAACTAGTGTTTTAATTTCAGACATTAATCCCAGCACTTCAGGTGGCCTTCCTGCACTAACTGGCCTAGGGAGATCATCATCCTTCTCAACAAGCTATCTTTTCATACTGTCATTTTTAAAAATATTCTTCACACTATTTTCCAATAGTTAAAGACCATATTGTTATTCAATGGCTTTCCATTTACTTTGAATCTTCTCTTACCAGAATGTAAAATCTGTAACAGCAAGCACAGAAGAAGCACAACTCTGTATCAGTCACACTCATTACTATCCACAAGAAGGTTTGGAGAGTACAGAGAGGGAGGAAGCAGAAACTCGAATTACCTGGGACACTTGCAATGCACAGAACATGAGAATTGCAAACAGTGAAACTATCTAGGATGTTGCCAGGCTGAACAGCATCAATGATGATAACCTTTGTAGCTGAATGGGTGCTGGTACAGATCCATACTTGACTGGACAATTCTTCTTGATTTTTTAATTCTTTCTGCTGTTCCTAAATAGGCAGAGGAAAATGTTTGAAATTATATGAATGTGAAAATACCCCCAGGACTGTGTTTTTATACTAAAATGCAGTATTATTTCCCGATTATTTAGAAGGATCAAATTATAATTGCTTACCAGTATTACTAGAGTAAAATTCAGTAGTTAAGCAGATTAGTCATAAGTCAGTATCTTCTTATGTATATGATCACTACTTCTTGGTAGTGGTCATATACCTCTGGCAAAATGGAATTGTAGTCACTTGAATATATGTAAATAATGGATATGTGGGGGGGAAATAACAAATTCACAGTAATCCCCATTACAGAGTGCCTCAAACAAGTTTTGTATTTAAGAGCTGAACTCTACACTCATAACCAGGAGGCTGATTATCAGCGTACACTTACCTTGAGTTCTTGATCCAGCTTATCTAAACTACTCTGCGATGCACTTCGCTGTTTGCTGCCCTCAGTGTCCAGACCAGAAACATCCTTGTAAAACACACTTGCTCCAACAACAGAGCCGCCATCTCTTGTCTTGCCACCAGACAAATTGACTCCTACAGCACACCACAGCTTCTCAAAGGTAGGGGGAGAGAAAGAGAAAGACATCCTGTCATATGCTATACAATGGAGGTGGTGGCACATGCCTAAAATAACTTAGGAGAATGCGGCAGAGATAAAGAGTTCAAGACCAAATAGTGGAAGAAAAAAAAAAGTTCAAGGCCATCCTGAATTATATAGAGATTCTGTTTCAAAATACAACAAAATTACCAAGCTTTAAAATGAGCAATCATCTTACTACAAAAGCATCGTTTAAACAGGTTTTTTTGGGGGAGAATCTACCTAGAGAATTTGACAAGGCTTTTCTCCAGGATCACAATTAGCCTACCTTCATAGATGCATCTTTCTCATCTAGTGGTCTGAGATAGACAGGCACAGGTAGATTTTTCATCTTATTTTCCCCTTGTCCATTGGCCACCTAATGGAGGGGAGCACACATTACTAGGCCCCATTAATTGTGAACTACAGAACTACTGAGACATAGGCAAGCATGACTGTTGCATATTTCCTCCTGAAACGAAGTTTAGCTTGATTCTGTCATTCTTACTTGAAAAATAAACAAAACTCAAGTAGCAGTTACAGACAATAGACAAGTTCAATAGGAGACAGAAATTCACATTCACACATGTGCATACAGAATACATTTGTACACAAAAACGCTTAGTGTTTTAGAGTATAGACCCAGAATGTTTTATTTACATTGTAGGGCTCTAGGAAATAGCTTGAAAACCCCTATTCTCCATATATCTCTTAATGTACCAAGTCTAGTCAAGCTGAAATGAGCAATTTATGATATTATTTTTAATTCACATTTTCCAAGCATACTCCTCTCAACTTATATTTCCTGCTAGACACTCTCAGCTCATTCCCAAGCTACCTGTTTGTACTTCTGAGGCAGACTCCAGCCGAAAGCTTGCACTCGACCATCTTCCTTCTGAACGTGGGCCTTCACCTGCCGATACTGCTCTCTCTTTTGCTCTCTGCGGGAAGCTAAACTAGCCTCAGTTCTAAAAGAAAATTATTTTCACTTTTAATTAAATGAATGCAACAAAACCTCTGTTCCCATCATTTGAGTCATTTTCAACTTCATAAAGATCACCCTGGGGTTCATGACCCACACTGCACACACTCGAACACAAGGGTTATATACCACGTTTGTGAAACCAGCGTTCTACAGGTAGTAAGCAGGATGTTGTATTAAAGTGAGTTATTAGTCATCAGCCTTATGAGGTTTCAGATACTATGTATAAAAGGAAAAAGTTCTGAAGTCATTTGCAATCTTCCTTTTTTATTAACAAATACTGATATTTTCTAATGTCAGATATTGTGCCACACTATGCATAGGAGTGTGATAGTTAAACCTTTAGATTCTACTATTTCATTGTTTTAAAAAATGTATTTAATCATTTTAATTTTATGTGTTTTGAATGTTTAGCCTACATGGATGCCTGTGTACCATGTGAATGTCTGGTGTTCTCAGATGCCAAAAAGGGCATTTGATTCCCTGGGACTGGCGTTGCAGATCACTGAAGCCACCATGTAAGTAAGTGCTGGTAACCAAACCCAGGTTCTTAACCTTGGAGCCATTTCTTTAGATCCTATTCACTTGTTTTAGAAGACAAAAAGGCCAACTGACTTAAGTAAGCTTTAGAAATATGAAGTAAAATGTAAAAATAATTCTAAAAATAATTTCTTTTTTTATTTTATGTGAATTGGCATTTTGCCTGCATGTATAACTGTGTAAGGTTGTCAGATCTTGAAATTACAGACAGTTGTTAGCTGCCATGTGGATGCTGGGAACCAAATTCAGGCCCTCTGGAAGAACAGTCAATGTTCTTTACCACTGAGCCATCTCTCCAGCCCCTAAAAATAATTTCTATTCCTTTTGGCAATTTATATTTTTTGTGAGGTGACTTTCTAAATAAACCATAGTTTACAAAATCTACTGGTGTGTCAGATACTACACATAGTGTATAATATTAACCTAATACCTTTGAATAATTATTTTTCAGAATATTTTTCAGAATAATCTCTCAGGGTGCTGAGAGATTAATTTATCCAAATGCAGGGACAGAAGGAAAAACTAAGTCCTTTTGACAACCAAAGGAAATGTTAGAACACTTAGGATTAAGGGCTTAAATATTCAGTGTTTCCATTGATCTTTATCATACTGTTATGTCAACAAAAATTCCTTTTCCTTATGAAAGCTATAAAGTGCAATTTACTTAGTAATCTCAGTTCACTAAGACTGGCGGCAAGTACCCTTCCCTGCAGAGCTTGCACTAGTCCTGAGTGAAACTTCCCTAAGTACCAGCTGTAAGTCTTTTACTTAACGGTATCCACTCACCTTTCAGAAACCCATCATTCTTTTTTCTTCTCCACACAATCCCACCCCACAAAATGATTTCCTTTGTTCTTTAAGATGGAGTTTAAGTGTGTAGCTGGTGCTAGCCCCAACTGTCTATACAGAGCAGGCTGGCCAAGAACTAATGGATCCTCCTGTTTCAGTATCCTGTGTACTGGGATTAACAGGCTAAACTATTATGTCTGGCTAGAAATAGTTTCTTTAGTTATTTGAGCTCCTGTGAAGGAAGGGGAGAGACTAGCTGTACACTTCCTCTGGGCATCACAGCTGCTTGGAATACTTACTCCTCACTTAGGAAATCAAATGCCTTGGACTTATCGCCAGGGAGCTGAGATAAGGTGCTGCTCCTTTTTTTTACGGAGGGAGTCACGTGAGAGGTGGGTGCATTGTACTTCAGATTCACAGGGGGTTCAGGCTTCTTTGTTGCATTACTTGAAGAGCTAAAAAGTCGGCTGAAACTAACAAAACAAGCAAACAAAATCCACAAGTATATCTATTACATGCATGGTAAAAACCAATCCCCAGTTCTCCAAAAAATTATATGCTCAGGAAAATTTCAAAGACTTTGCAGTGAGTTAGGCATTAACAAAACCAGTTTTATAGTTATACTACAGTTTGAGCAGTCAGTCACAGCCAAACTTGGACATTCTGAGGGGAAAGAAACTATTGCTTAGAATGCCAGATGCCTGTTCCATGATAAGCAAGTTCCATAATGAAAGAGATGCTCCAGCATTTAGAAGGCTTCTACTTCTATGGCTAGCTCCTGAGGGGACACCACCACAGCGGTTGTTAAGCAGCAAGGTAATGACTGTGTGATGACAGCAGAAGCTGATTGTGCAGCACTTGGAACAGTCAGATCACCAAGTTAAATCATACCACAAGTTTTTAAAGCTCAATTTATTTTCATGTCCACAGTTTTAAAGTATTTATGTTTCCAGCAGACAGACTAACCCTAAAAGGGTAAGTTCTAACTTCAGTAAACACACAGTACTTCTGGTACAAACATAATAAAATTTAACACGCACACACAAACCAAGCAGTACAAATACAAAATTTCTCATCTTTTCTTTAATGGGGATTCATATAACTGTCAATTTTACAAATAATTCCCCAATATTTAATGTAAACTTGCAGAAGATGCCACCAATGCATAACCAACACAATGCAGCTTACGATAGCCTACTTTGGGTCCTCAATTACCGAGTTGGCATGCTACATATTAAAGAGAAGAATTTGATTTAGCTGTTTCATCCCAATAAGGAAAAGTCAGTAAAATGTTCTTGTCTTGAAGCATCAGTTATGCTTATGGTCCTCAGCATACTTACAACTGCCAGATGCTTGACCTTTTTTTTTCTTGCATGGCTGGATTTTCTCGTGATGCCCTAAATTTAAAAAAGTATTATTATTATTATTAACAATAGGCAGATGTTCTACTATTTTCTCCAAAGAATGAAAGACCCAGGAAATTCATGGGCTACACAAAGTCAACAGTTAAATTTAGCAAACAGTTGCTTTGATCTTTCATGAACAGACTGCTAAATCTAACAACTCCTTAACCATCTCATGCTCTTGTCAGATTACTCCTGTGTTAAAGAAACAGCCAACAGGCCTCAATGCTGACAATTAAAAATTTCCACTTTTTGCTATTGTTATTAAGAAACAAGGTCTCACTATGTCGTCCAGACTAGTTTTGAATTCTCAGTCACAAGCAGTTCTCTTTCAAGTGGCTAGACTACAGGAGCAGATCACTATGACATTTAAACTGAATATAATGGTACATAACTCTAATTCTAGCACTCATGGGGCTGGAGTAGAAGGATTGCAAGTCTGGGACTAATTTGGAACAAGATATTCCCTCAAAAAAAAAAAAGCAAGAAAAGATATACTCTATCTCCCTCTTTAAAATACAGTTTTATAAATCCCTGTCCTTACCTGAAGGTTTTTGCTTTTTTTTTTTTTAATCGACCACTTAAGTAAGCAGTGCTAAAATGGTGTAAATATAAGGAAGGCTGAGGTTAGATTCATAAAGTGATGTATAAATTTGATGTGATCATCCAAACACAAGATACTAGTAAATTAACAGGAAGTCGGTTGGCAAGCTTCAAGAGCTGTGTTTGAATTAAATAAACACTGTTACTGAGACTGTGACCACTAGATGGCAGCACTAAGTGAGCTTTAAGAGCCAATAAGGGGCAGCTATGTCCTCTCACAGGTTCAGCTTGAATAAAAAATAGTAACTACTAGAGGACAGCAGGTGGGAGAGGGGATAAAGAGAGGCTGAGTCTGATGACTGTACTGCACTGTACGCACATACTGGAATATAATTCCATTAATATGAACCATGAAAACAAGTTAATAAAAACAAAGATCTCATTGATTGAAAGATGACAATAGAAGGTACATTTTGCACAAAGAGAAATGAGGGAGGAGGAGCCAAGTATATTTTATAGGAAAATACTAAATAAAGATAATTTTTCCTTTATAGCATGTGAAATTGACAGAGAAAAAATAATATCAATTTTTGTATTTTTTTAAAAACAACCATTATTCCTAAGTAGCAACAATTATCTTTTACAGGTTCTAGTAGCATCCTCCAAGGTTCTGTACTTTCTCAAAAGACACTTGCTCTATTATTAATCTAAATGTTAAATGAAAAAGTTTCTCCTAGTGAACAAACAAAATGGCATGAACCCTTAGGCAGGACTTTAGTTGGCAATAAAAGAGCGCACGAATCTAACAAAACAACAGGAAACACCAGGGCACTCATGGTACGGACCGGATCATCTCTGTCCATCGAACAGCTTCCTGAAGCTCCATCAGCCTCTCTTTGTACTGGTTTCTCTCCATGAGAACTCGGGCCATCTCCACTCTAGTAAAGCGCTTCCTCTGTGCTGTGGGAATGTCACTCTATAAAGATAAGAGGACAGCAAATCACCATAAAGTTTCAGTGTTAACCTCACACTGAAACCAAATCTTAAGTTTTTAAACATTTCTTTAAGTTTAATAAAGAAACTTTTAAATTTAATGACTTTAAAAATGTCCTTATAGGGACTGGAGAGATGGCTCAGAGGTTAAGAGCACTGACTGTTCTTCTAGAGGTCCTGAGTTCAATTCCCAGCAATCACATAGTGACTCACAACCATCTGTTATGACATCTAGTACCCTCTTCTGTACGCTGTATACATAATAAATAAATCTTTTTTAAAAAGTCCATATAAAATAAAATCAGACACTCAGATTTTTATGTAGGACTGAGGGTAGACAATTTAATTTCTGAGTATAAACATCAATATTGGACATTCAAAATAATTATTAAAATTATAAATCTTCAGTTGATACCAAATAAAGAGATTTAAAAAGCCCTCATAAGTTTTACATGGGAACATTATTCTAATAGTTTAAAACTTTAAACAGTTAAATTAGTTCCATTTACTTCAAACTATCAATCCATATGCATATCCTGAAGCCAACATAGTGAGTGAAACTATTATCTAGTTGCTAAGGAACCAACTGAAGGTCCAGGAAGATAGAAATATAGGAAGAGATGGAAGTTGACAGCCAGCAAATAGGAATTTACCTTTAGCTGTGTCTTTCTTTGCTTTATGAGTGGCAGCTCTGTCAGCAATCTAAATGTTAGCCTTTTTTTTATAATGGCTTTCTGTAGCCTGGGGTTAGCTATTTACAATAAACCCCTACCACTTACGACTGCCTCTGACCAAAGTGTCCAATGTGACAACTTGCTTTGCATTGTTTTGTATCTTCCCTGCTTTAAGAAACCAGCTATGTAAGGGCAGTCATGGAGGTTGGCAAACACTGTTAATTATGTCAGGAAAGACTATAGGCTTATACAAACATCAATTAGCTGGGACCCTCTAAAACATTGTTACTGGGTAACTATGAATCCAAAATTGCAATGTCTCTAAAAGTTTAGCTTTAAAATTGTAAAAATTCTTCTGTCCATGCCCAATGTTTACCTCTTACTATAAAAGGGGGCTCATGATCGACCCACCCCTGTATGCCATAGCTTCAGAAGCCTGAACTCTGAACTCTGGCTATGGTCCCAGTTAACTGGTAAGCTTTTTCTCTCTGCGGGTGGTTTTTGGAATAAAGTTTGCTTCTGGTTTTTAGACTTTGTAGTGTATACCCCATTATTTGAAAGTTCCCCTGAACCCAATACAACTATAACAGTAAAAACAAGCAAACAAAACAAAACAAACAAACAAACAAACAAACAAATAAACACCAGTGGAAATACAAGATTAAGTCAGAATCACTGCTACAGGGAATAGGAAGACTCCAAAGAGCATGCCCAAGCTGACTTCCTTGTGCTGCTGATCTCTCAACCTTCTGGGGAAGCAGGCAGGTTTAAGGACAATTTGTTGTTGTTGAGTATTTTAGATCAAGACTGAAATCTTGGAATAGTGAGACAGAAGGTGAGCTCAGCTTTCAGCAGTCTCTCCCTCTGTCTTCCTACCCCAGAATTTAGGCACCTTGTTATTTGGGCTTCATCCCCCAAATAACGAAAGGTGTGAATTCTGCCTGGTCTCCAGAATGAGTTTCAGGACAGCCAGGCCTACACAGAGAAACCCCATCTCTAAAAAAATAAAACAAAACTAATGAAAAAAAAAAAAAAAAAAAGGAAGGCCTGAATTCAGCAACACAGTCATACTACTACTAGGTACTCTGTTGGGTGGAAGAGACTGGAAGTTTCCATGTCAAAGACTTGTACTGTACTATAATTTCTGGTTTGTTTGTTTTCTTTTATTAGAGAGTGCTGATGCTGAGATAAGTTCTCATGATACACATAGCCCTAGCTGTCCTGGAACTCCCTATGTAAAACAGACTGGAATCTAAGTCACAAAAATCCTCCTGCCTTGAATACTGGTATTAAAGGGGTACACCATTCCACCTGGCTGTTTTCTGTTTTAGACACATTCTCACTATGTAATCCAGGCTAAACACACCTGACCTCCTTACACATAGTCCAAATTTTCCATTTTCCTCCTCCAGTCTTTACATGCTGGGATCACAAGTATGTGGTAATTTGAAGGTAATTAATAGGCTCCCAAAATCTCCTAGGGAGTGGTACTATAAGGAGGCATGGCTTTGCTGGAGTGAGTATGGCCTTGTTGGAGGAAGTATGTCATTGTGGGAGAAGACTCTGAGATTTCCTATGCTCAGGATATTTCCTGTTGCCTGCAAGATTCAGCACTCTGCTCCAGCACTATGTCTGCTTGCATGCTACTATGCTTCCCATGGTGATGCTGATAATAAACTAAACCTCTGAAACTGGAAGCAAGCCATCCCCAATTAAGTGTTTTCTTTATAAGAGTTGCCAATGGTCATATCTCTCCACAGCAATAGAAAACCCTAGGAAAACAAGCAAGTACCACACTTAGTTTATTATAATGCTTTTTTATAACTTATTTTATGTTCATTAGTGTTTTGCCTACACGTATGTCTACGTAAGGGTGTCAAAAACCCTGGAACTGAGTTAAACAGCTGTGAGCACTCATGTGTGTGCTGGAAACTGAATACTGATCCTGTAGAAGAGCAGTCAGTGCTCTTAAGTGCTGAGCCATCTCTCCATAATGCTTTTAGCATTGTTTGTTGTAAAAAAAGCTGAAATACCCTAAATTGTTCATTAGCAAGAGAACAGAAAACCTGTAGGGCATTCATATAATGGGATGCTAAGAATCAACTACAGCAGTTATTACAACACAAGAAAGTCTCCAACTATACTTAAATTAAAACAGCAAGTCTCCAGGATGAAACATAGTGTTTCGGGGCTGGAGAGATGGCTCAGAGGTTAAGAGCACTGACTGTTCTTCCAGAGGTCCTGAGTTCAACTCCCAGCAACCTCATGGTGGCTCACAACCATCTATAATGACATCTGGTACCCTCTTCTGCATACTGTATACATAATAAATAAATTAAAAAAAAAAGAAACATAGTGTTTCTGTAGTACTAGGGAGTGAACCACAACCTCAAGCATGCTCCAAGTGTTCTATCACTGAGTCAAGCCCTCTGTCCCTAAAGGGAGTATAAAACAAAACCAACATCATACTTTGTAGGAATATACAGAAGTAGGTAATTTAATTTTCTAATATAAACATATTATTTTAATATTTTATTAAAGAATCATGATGCTGGATGTTGTGGTGCAGGCCTTTAATCCCAGTACCCAGGAAGCATAAGGCAGGTCAACCTGTATGAGTTTGAGGCCAAATAAGGGCTACAAGTGAGAATGTTTCGAAAGGAAAATTAGTGCATATTTTGGGAGAGAATAAAAGACACAGCTGTTATTTATAGAGACTTGATATACTATTCTAAGATCTTCCTGGAAATGTCAACTATGTATGTGTCTCCTACTTCCCTTCCTACACATTGATGAAAGTGACCAAGAGTAACTCAGGGATTTATTGGGTTTATACTTCCAGGTCAGAGTCCACCAAAGGAAATCAGAAGGGAAAGAAACAAGCAGAACTTGAAGCAGAAATCATGTAGGAATGTTACTTGTGGGCTTGTTTTCTAACACAGGTTTGGCTAGCTTTCTTATAGAGCCCAGAATCATCTGCTTAGGGGTGGCTCCGCCCACCCATAATAGCCTCAGCTCTCCCACAGCAATTAGTTATCCAGACAATCCCTCACAGACATGCCCACGGGACAGCCCAATAAGGATGGTGAGTGAACGTAGTCAGTAGCAAGTACAGCTCAAGAAAACTAGCACAATGTACACATTTAATCATAAAATTATTATTATTATTATTATTATGAACAAAGAAGTCATACTTTCTATCCTTGTATATCCTTATCATAAAATTATTTTTTAGTTAAATAAATGAAAAAGGATCATGGCTTCCTCTGGGATGAGGGACATTTTTTGGCAATATTTTAGACTTTAAAAACTGCATTTATAATTTAGTGTCTGTGTGTTTTGTGTGTAATGTGTACCTATGAATGTATGTGGATGCATGCATTCCATAACATACATATGGACAACCCGTGGGAGTCAGTTCTCCCTTTCTACTGTGTGGTCCTGGGGATTGAACTCAGGTCGTCAGGCTTAACAACACGTGCCCCCTTTATATGCTGAGCCATCTTGCAAGTCCACTCAAAAATTTAATTAATTAATGCTTTCTGGATTCTAGGGACCAGGTATATTTGGGTTACAGACATACATACAGGCAAGTAAAACATATAAAATGAATTGTGTGTGTGTGTGAACACACATGTGCCATGGTATGTGTGGTGTGTGTGAGAGGATTGTTAAGTTTGAGGCCTGTCAGGGCTACCTAACAAAACCTTACCTTGTAAAAATTAGAAATAGCATGCTAACACAGGTTAGAGCACTGAACCACTGAGGAAAAGTAAGCACACAGCATTAAAAAACACAGCAAGACGATACCATACAGAAACATGAGCCAGCTTATTCATGACCCATAATAATAAATATTAGCAAAGAACTCCCAAATACCAAAAAGCTATAAGCAAAACAACTCCAGATCATAAACTTACATCATCATCGTCTTTTGCTTTTTGCCTTGCATCTTCAGCTTCTGCACGAGCTCTAGTAAGTAAACAAAACATGTCACTAGAATTAAATTTTCTAAAATAATGAGAGAAAAGGTAAACAGCTTTAATTACCACTAACACTTATTTTTCCTTTGCTCAAAGATTAGCAGACTGCTGCCTTTAATTTGGAAAAATGTCACCAGGCAAGGTGGTTCACACCTATAATCTGAACATTTGGGGGGCTGAGACAGAAGGATTAGGAGTAAGGTCATTCATTTGAAATGACACAATAGGTTTAAGGTCAACATGGAATACATATGACCCTGTCTCAACAACAACAACAGCTGCCAAGCAAACCCAAAAAGGTTAGCCATGGCACATAGGCCTATAATCTTAGCTCCTTGAGGTCAGAAGCTATTCTCTGCTATACACAGAGAGGTGAATCAGAGGTCACCTGAGTAACCTAAGACTAACTGAAGAACAGGAAACACCAACAAAAGCAAGTTAAGTGGAGGAAAACAATGAATTTTAACTTTTTTAAACTGAAGATTTGAGAGGTTTTTTGGGTTGTTTGGTTTTTAAGGTATGCGCGCGCGAGTGTGTGTGTGTGTGTGTGTGTGTGTGTGTGTGTATGAACAGGTAGTGTTTACCAGGCAGTTGTGAGACGACTAATGTGGATGCTGGACTGAACTCAGGGCAGGCATGTGCAGAGATCAGAAGAGGTAGTTGGACCCCCTAAAGCTGGGGTTACAGGCAACTGAGAGCTATGTGCTATGAGTGGACTCTGGCCCTCTGAAAGAGCAAGTAATAAGTGCTCTTAACTGCTGAACCACCTTTCCAGCCTAAAGTTACAACTTAAAAAAAAAAATTCCCATACCCCCTACTGCTCCCTTTCCAGCCCCTTCTCCCAGTCCTCCTCCAACCTCTCAACCCCCCACTTCACTTTTCATTCCCCAAAGAAGGCAAGAAACCCCGAGGTGAGTCAATTCGGTCTGGCATATCCAGTTGAAGTAGGACGAGTCCCTCACCCAAGTATCAAGGCTGAGTGCGAAGGATGTTTTCCCACTAGGCATGGGTATCAGAGAAGCCAGTTCATGGACCCGGGATAGACTCTGGTCTGACTGCAAGAGGATCCAGAAACTGCCCATGCATTTTGACTGTCATTTACATTCAGAGGGCCCAAATCTGTTCCATGAAAGTTTATCAGCTGTTATTTCAGAGTCTTCAAGCTCCCAATCGCACGGAACTGCCCATCATGATCCCTATCCCTCCACTCATGTACTCTCTCCTCCCTGTCTTCAGCTGGACCAGAAGCTCAACCCAGTGTTTAGCTATGAATCTCTGCATCTGCCTCCATCAGTAAAGTTATAACACCAAGATGAATAGGAACAAGAAAAGTAAAACAAAAACAAAAAACAGGACTTTTTGGTTAAAGGACTGGTAAACAGAGAAGCCAGCTTGTAGCAGGGGCAAATGGCTAAGATACTTTACATTCTCCAAGTAGCTCTTGGCCCCTCCTGGTTTGAGTGAGCTGAAGGCCTCAGTCTCAGGATTATACCTAGAATTCTCTGTGGCACCCTGGCAAGGATGTTTGTTTTAGAGCATGAGCAGGAGTGTGTCCCAGGGTAGTTCTGATAGCCCCACACATGTAGATGACAGTCTTAGTGTCACAGGTTAGAAGGGTCTGATTTCCAGTAAATGTTAGAACTTACTTTCTGAGTTCCTCCTCCAGCTCTTTGTTCTTTTCCTCTAGCTTCAGCTTAGCCTGCTTCACAGCCTCCAATTCTCCCTGCAGCACATCTTTCTCACAGGTCAGCTCATCCACTTTTGCTATCAAGTCATTCTTCACTACATTCAAAGCATTTCTAAAGCACACACACATATCAAATGCATCATTACAAGTAACTTTTTCATCATTATAGACTAAAGTAACTGTCAAATCCTGAAGCTGAACAACTAAGAACTTGAAACATTCTTATCAATTTTTTTTTATAGATGAAGGTCATAAAACAGTAACAATGTTTGTTCTTCATACTTGCCAAGCTAATAGAGGATAAAACAAGACAGACCACTAATAAATAAAATCAGCATTAGTCAGCACATGCCCTTAATCCCAGCACTCTGAAGGCAGATGCAATTGGATCTCTGAATCTGAGACCAGCTTGGTCTACAAAGTGAGTTCCAAAACAAAACCCAGATTTCTAAGGCTATTGGTATTGAAATTTCTGCAAAGGTATTGTTCAACAATACAGTCAAATTCTCCTTGAAGTTGTCTTTAGTAATTATTGAAAAAGAAGTTTAAGTCACTACATCTCTGCCTGTGCTCATAGAAATAATGAAAGACATGAAAGATGATTGAACTTTACTCAACTGAAAGGATATTTAGGGGGTTTAGGGCTGGAAACTTTAAGAGCCCTTATTGCTCTTGCAGAGGACCCATGTTTGCTTCCTAGCGCCGACAGCAGATAATTCACAATAACTATAGCTCCAATGGATC
>PVIH01026136.1:0-19326 GCA_004025045.1 Sigmodon hispidus | reverse complement strand
CAAGAAAAAAAGCCAAACATGCCCAAGCGGCAAACCACAACCACGGAACAGCTTGGGATCAGAAACACCCTGGACTGACCCTTTGGATCCCACTCCACCTAGAGGAACACCTGACTCACTCTTGAAGGAGGGGGGAAAGAACTGGATTTGGCCAGAAGTGGAGACTGATCTAAGCATTATTGGGTCAGGGGGACCATAGACTGTCTGCTCCCTGCCCAGGGAGGGGATGGGGAGTTGCAGAGGAAAAAATGACCAGATGTGTTGGGAGGGGGAAGAGACCTTGAATAAGGATATACAGGGATGGAAAAAAAAAAAAACCTCAGAGGGAAAGATGAACACAAAGAAAATATAGGTGTAGCAATCTTATTTGTATTTCTTCCCTTGATAAGCCATGCTTATCATTCTTATCCTCTGTATAGTTATTGTTAACTCTTCCACATTTTAAATTCTTTTTACTGTGTTTTTTTTTGATAAATACAAAATAAAGAAGGAAAAAAGAAAAAAAAAAAGAATTACATTAAAAAAAAAAAATCCTGTTGTCTCACTATATGCCCCAAGGCAACAGGACCAAGCAGACATAAACTGAAAGCTCTAGAAACTTGATTCAAAATAACCCTTTTCTGGTCTTAAATTATCTAGCACATGCATTTGCCACACCAATAGAAAGCATCTATCCACTTATTCCCGTCCACTCTGCTTATGATTTGCTGTTCTCAGGCTCTGCAGATCACTGTATACAGTGTGCACAACATATTTCAATAGCAAACCAAAAACATATTTGTTAGAGTGAAAAAAATAGTTTCCATTTTTTATGGTCAATATTTCCTCATTCCCCATCCCGATCACATTTGGTCACATCTAACAAGTTTTTACAGTTTTTTATCATTTAAGTGAGGAAGCATTTCCTTGCAAAACTTGTCTCCACCAAACCACAGAGACAATGCACAAGTTCCAATTCTAGTTTCCATTTCTCATGTGTGAACTGTTCAGAGAGTGGGGCTGTCACCAGTTTGGGGGCTTGTGAAGAAGTGGAAAGAAACTGACCGAAATGAGAACAGTAAGCTTCAAGCATCATACATTTTCATCTATAAGAAATATCTGTATTCCCATTGCTGTAAATCAAATAAAATGAGGTTAGAGAAAGATTATTAGTGAATATGTGATATCCAGACTGATGACTTTGAATATGCCTTGTCTATGTACAAGCTTTATGAACATGGCGAGGTCTCCAAACTTGAGTTTTTGCTTCAGTTACATAAGAATGATCATTACTTTAGTGACTGAGTTTTCCCATTGTTTTCAATAGCCAGGATGATCCCATGGCAAAGCAATGTGTTTGGGTGCTGAGTCTGTGTCTGCACAAACTCCAGGCTGCTGCCCATCACCTCACTGACCTTACATGCTCCACTGTCCCCCTCCATTCTCTCTCATACCTGTCACCACTATTATTTCTCCAGTTCTACCTCATTCCACAGTGCACCTGCTGCTCAATTTTTCTAGGTTTCCTTTAGCCTTTTTTAAATATTTATTTTTAACATTAAAATATAATTATATCATTTCCTCCTTCCAAAAATTCCCCTGTGTCCCCCGTGTTCTCTCAAATAATAGCTGCTTTTTCTTTAATACTGTGTATTATTGGACACAGACATGCATTATATATGCCATAATCCAAGACAAAGAACTATAAGCAAGTAAGGACTGCTGAAAGTGAGGGGATGCATACCCAATACCAAGTATTCATCTCTAAAACTTATGATTTGAAAATGCATCAGTAAACCCAGCACTCTGAAAGCAGGGGCAGGACGACAACTACCTATTCTAAGACAGCCTGGGATATCTGTGAGACTGTGTTCTAATAAAACAAAGAGGGGGAGAGTACCTCAGATGCACACAGCCTTCAATTCAATTCTTAGCACCAAGAAAGCAAAAGCTATCAAGGAATTCTCATGTTATGAAACAAAGATAACTATCTAATAAATAGTGTATTCAAGTTTAGTATGTAGACGTTAATATCTGCAAAAATTCCTACAAAATATGAGTGAAATAAAAGTACTGATAACTGGAGCAGCTGGAATCAAAGTAGGAAGACATTTAGAAATCAAGGTTGATCCAAAGCTTAGCTGACCAGAATGATAGATAAGAACAAGGACTCCTGACAATACAAAGCAATCAACATTAAGAAATTTTTTTATTTGAAAGATTAAAAATTGTCAGTGACGCATGCTTTTAATCCTAGCATTAGGAAGGAACAGAAAAGTGGATTTCTGTGAGTTTGAGACCTGCCTGGTCTGCTTAGTAAGTTCCAGTTCAAACCCAGATATACATCAAGAACTATCTCAAAAAAATAAAAATTAAATTAAATTAAAATGACTGTGCTACATGATCAAATAATAGGAACATGCATCCTATCTCTACCAACAATGTAAAAGGGCTCTAATTACAAAAACATATATATAAATAAATATCCCTGCTTTATAATAATTCAACTACCATTTAAATTTATTGACCAAATATTTTGAAAAAATGAAACTTGACAAAATCAAACATATAGATAAAATATTAAAATTAAATAATATGCTCCTATACTTTTTTCAGAAAATATTTCAAACATGAGAAATATAATTGCTTAACCTTACTGCCTGGCCAGATATTTACAAAACAATGTAAGTTCCATAAATACTTACAGAAAATAGAGAATGTGAAAATGTCCCCAACATATCTGATGAGACAAAATAAGAACAATGGTAATAATTTCTGAAAGAAAACTACATGAATAATTAATATATTTCTTATAAAATTATATATACTTTACATGACAAAATAATTTCAAATTATATACATACATATCCACATTCACTATATACCTAAGTGTGAGAGAACAATGGAAAACACACAAATAATGTAGGCTATAGTCAATAACATCCATACATACCCAAACTAAATCTGCACAAACATGAATAATTCTCAACAAACTAAAAATACAAGAGATATCTCAAGTTACCATGGAACACAAACTAGGTCGTGAATATATTCTGTACTAGTGTATCAACTAGGCCAACAGGCAAAAAAAAGTTCTGAAAATATGTAAGGTAATAAAGAACTAGAATTTTATCATATAAAAATTGCAAATGCATGACTATAACACAGGACAACTGAAGAAATATTTATGATTACCAAAATTAATTATGTGAATTTGTCAAAATTACTATGTACAAGTCAGTTTTAAACACATGAAAAACACACACACATACCACAAAGCTGTAAGCAGGAATTTATAACATTTTTAAATAATTTGGATTTCATAAGACACAGAAATAGATTATGTGAAATGTTCTTATACAATAAAAAATGAACACAAATTAGATATAATCTATATATGTAGAATAATGCTAAATATTTATTGACTAGTAAGGCAGCATTTGTTTTTTATTGGGGAGGAAGGGATTTATTTGACTTACACTTACATATCACTGTCTATCATTGAAGAAAGTTGCAACAAGAAATCAAGCAGGGCAGGAACCTAAGAAGCAGGACCTGACGCAGAAGCCATGAAGGAGTGATGCCTTCTGGCTTGCCCAGCCTGCTTTAGGACTGCTTTAGGTCTTATAGGACCCAGGAACACCAGCCCAGAAATGGCATCACTCATAGTGGCTTGGGCTCTCTATCATTTTATCTCATTAAAAGAATGCCTTACAGGCCTGCCTACAACCTAGTCTTATGGAGACATTATCTTTTTTCAACCTATAAGTGTATTTTAAGTTTTTTCCTTTTTTCTTTTTATTTATTTATTAATTTTTATACAATAAAGTTTTTTATCCATATATCCCCTTGTTCCAAATTCCTTCCCCCTCCTGACCCCTCCCTGTCAGCCTAAAGTTTTCCTCCTCCCCGTTCCTCATCCCCTCCCCAGAGAGGGCAAGCGGTCCCAAGGTGGATTAGCTCAGCATCCAATCCAGACAAGTCCAATTTCCTCATCCTAATATCCAGACCGGGTTAGGTGTTCCTCTGGAGGGAATGTGCTCCAAGGTGCCAATCCTTGCACAGAAACACAGTCTGAACCCTCCCCTTGAGGCTCCACATATTGTTCATGCCAGTGGAGAGTTGCCTATTATTGGAAAGCTTCTTTCTTTTTCCAGATGGTTCCCAGGTGGCTGTTGTAGATTCAGTGAGCTCTCCAGAGCTCCAGCCAGTCATCACTGTGGGAATTTCCCTCACAGATTCTATTAGGTTGCTCATACAGTGTCTTGTTCCAAGCTATCAGCTGGACCAGGGACTCAGCCCATTCCTCACCCATGTTTCCCTGCCTCTACCACTATTCATTGTTGGATGTAAATTTTGTGATGGCACTTGGGTGGTTATTCATTTGATTATGTTTTGGCAAGACCTTTGTTATTGGTTTAAGACCTAGTCAGGGACATCCTGTGAGTTCTTGGGGGTTTGTCTAGCAACCAGTCTTTTTCCAACCCCATGTTGACTTCCTTTATTAAGATCCCTATCTCTTTTTATCACTTTCTCCTTGTTGTGCCTCTCAATTATCTCCTTCTCATGATTGTTCCCACCTCTTTTTGGTTTCAACCCCTTATGCTCCCAATTAGCTAAGGAGATCTCCATTTTCTCTTCCTAGGGGATATCCTGGATGTCTCACTTAAGTTCCTTAAGATCACAAGCTGTTCAGTGGTTGTTGTTTGCATTTTGCAGCTTTGGTATTCTTTGATTTTTTTGTTTATTCTTTGCTTTATGTTTACAGTTCACTAATGAGTAAGTATATTCCTGCATATCTTTCTGGGTTTGTGATATCTCACTCAGGAGAATATTCTACAAATCCATCCATTTGCCTATGAATTTTAGGATATCATTTGGCAAAAATGGATGGTGTGTGCAGAAAAATACAAATAGATCCAAACCTATCACTCTTCACGAAACTCAAATCTAAGTGGATCAAAGACATCAACATAAACCCAGCTACACTGAACTTGATAGAAAAGAAAGTGAGAAATATCCTCCAACACATTGGCACAGGTGATCACTTCCTAAATATAACATCAGTAGCACAAACACTAAGAACAACTGTCAACAAGTAGGACCTCCTGAAACTGAGAAGCTACAGTAAGGCCATGGACACAGTCAATAAGACAAAATGACAGCCTACAGAATGGGAAAAGATTTTCACCAACCCTAAAACTGACAGAAGACTGATCTCTAAAATATATAGAGAACTCAAGAAACTAGAGCCCGAAAATTTAACAACCCAATTAAAAATGGGATTCAGAACTATAAAGAGAATTCTCAGCAGAAGAATTACAAATGGCTGAAAGGAACTTGAAAAAAAAATGCTGGACATTTTTAGCCATAAGAGAAATGCAAATAAAAACAACTTTGAGATACCACCTGACACCTGTCAGAATGACTAAGATAAAATACACAGATGGCAGCCTATGCTGGAGATGATGTGGAGCAAAGGGAACAGTCATCTATTGTTAGTGGTAGTGTAAACTTGTTCAGCCACTCTGGAATGTAGTATAGCAGTTTCTCAGAAAACTATGAATCAATATCCCTAAGGATCCAGCAATACTGCTATTAGGCATATATCCTTAAGATGCACATTCACACCCCAAAGCATTATCTCAACTATGTTCATAGCAGCATTATTCATAATAACAAGAATCTGGAAACAGCTAGATGTTCTTCAACTAAAAAATGGATCAACAAAGTATGGTACATCTATACAACAAAGTACTACTGAGCAGTCAATTTTTCTATCTCTTCCACCTGTCATCATAGTGGTACCTGGATGTGGGTATGGCACTAACTTTGTATTTATAATTTTGAATACAGGTGTTCTTCATTCTAGGTTTGCATGATGATCTCTTAAGTTGGAATATCTACTCATAGCCAGCTCATGAGTACATAAAGAAATGATTATAACACATAGTGCCCTGTACTTTCCAAATCACTAAGTGAATAAATTATTTTATCCATTTATGATTGTTGGTTTCACGCATTAAATCAGACACACACTAAGAGTGCCATACAAGTGTTTATTTAGGAAAATTACCGGGTAAGTACATGGGAAAAAAAACAGATGAGAAAAAGAGACTTTCATGTGCCATCTCTTTTAAGAGAAGAGGTAGACATAAATTTACATAGCCATGCCTAGAGGTGTGCCCTTTGTATGAGGCAGAGGTGCCATGTTGGGTTTACCCCAAAGCTGCTACATGTCAGGAATTCTTATCTCTCACTTGGCACTCTTTTGGGTTATTGGATTAGCATATTTGCCATGTAGTTGCTAGGTGCCAGGAATCCATAAAATGACAGTTAAATTGATGCCCTATTTAGAGGGGATAGACCTGTGAAAAATAGTTAAGATCTGTACTTAGAAACCTCTAACCCCATAGATGAAGATAAGAAAGCATCAGCAAATGATAAGTAAACAGTAGAAAGATGAGAAGGGTTAGAGATTATTCCTGATAAACACTGGCTTAACTCTAGTTATGGAGTAGGGATATCAATAAATAGCAATAGGGATGACAAAAAAAACTATTTTAATAACAATGGTGCTGTTGATGATGATATGATCATTGTCATAGAACTATAATAATAGAAGAGAGCTTCATATTATATTTTTTAACTTTAGGTTACAATGTTTCAGCTGTGATAGAGCTGAAAAAAAATTTAATGTATGAAGGTTTAAAAGTTGATTCTAGTGCCTGATCATACTCTATCTGTGAGCAAATAATTTATTTCTCTGATATATTGCTCAGAAGGAGAAATAGCCAGATATGTAATTTTTCACTGATTCTGTGGATTGGCTGGATGGTCAAGAATTTGGAAATAGCACAAGTGAAAAATTAGTGAGAAAGACATCTGAAGAAGAAACATGTGGATAGATTTCTTCAGGTGAGCAAAGAATATGAAGATACTTGTGTAGCATGTAAATGTGTATCAAAAGGTAACTTTAGCACAGGAGGAGCTCAGCAAGCAGGTAGATAGGATGATGCATTTTGTGAACTTTCAGCTTCTCTCCCCAGTCATCTCTATTTTTTCCAATGGATTCAATGTGCCATGGTGCACTGATGGTGGTTATACACACGCTCAACAATGTAGACTTCTACTTGTCAAGGCTAACATAACACCAGATGTTACTGAGTGCCAGATATGTCAGTAGCAGCGATCACTGCTGAGTCCCACATAGGACATATTCCCTAGGGGTAAAGAGCACCTGGTGGTACATTGATTACTTTGGATCACCTATTCCATGATGAGAATAGTGCTTTGTCCTTACTTATTCTTGTTATGCATTTGCATTTTTTTTCATACAATGATTTTGCCAAAACTACCATCTCTGTACTTACAAAATGCTTTATCAACCATCATAGTATTCCACACATTATTGTTTCTGACCAAGAAACCTACTTCACAGGCAAAGATGTGTGATAATGAGCCTATGTTAAGCAAATCTCTTAGTCTTACAATTTCCCTACCACTCTGAAACAACTGGTCTGATAAAACAATGGAATGCACTTTTGAAAACACAGTTACAGTGACAATTATGTGGCAAAGCTTGTAGGGTTGGAGCAGAATTCTCCAGAAGGTAATATATGCTTTGAGTCAGCATTCAATATACGGTATATTTTCGTTCATAGCTGGGATCCAAGGGTTCAGAAATCAAGGAGTGGAAAGAAAATAGTCCTACTCACATTCCATCCCCCTTAATAATCCTCCAGAAAAATGTTTTCTTTTTGTTCTCATAACCCTAAATTTTGCTGGTCTAGAAGTTGTGGTTCCAGCTGGGTGTAGAGGTCATGAAGAAGAGTCAAGAGCCACAAAAAACATTCTAAGGGCATGAAAACTTAGAATTCTCCCTGGCCACTTTGTATTTCTGATTAACCTTAAGTCAACAATCTAAGAAAGAAATACTACTGTTGGGACAGAAAATTGATCCATATTATAAGGGAAAAATTGAATTGCCTCTCCACAATGGAGGTAAAGATTATTTATGGACTGCAAAAGAGCCTTCAGTATGTCTTTGGGTGACACCATGTTCTGTGATTAAAGTCAATGGAAAACCACAAAAAACTAATTCAGGCAGAATGACAAAGGGCACAAACACTTCAGGAATTATAATAGGGATACTCCTCCAAGACCCAAGACTTACTGAGGTCCATGCTGAGAATGAAGGAAATAGAGAATGGGTAGTATAAAAATCATGTTACCGATTGCAGAACCACAAATTACAATTACCATCAATGTTTCTGTCATATTTAGTAAGAGTGTTTTTTTTGCAGATATTTATGTGTTCTTATTTCTGTAATTTCCCTACTTAATTAAATAATATAATTTAATTAAGATACTATCAGTGGTTACCATATTTAAGTTTTGAGATTTTAAAATAATGTTTCTCAAAGAAAACTGCCACCTATTAATAGTTATATCATGTTAGGAATAGTTATGCCCTGGTAAAATATATACTACATTTATAGTTGGCTAAGAGATCATATATCAGGCTAAGAGTAATTATAACTTGGTTTTGGTTTTTACTTGGAAATTAGGAATTACATAAAGAGATATGATTAAATATCAGGTTGACAAGATGTAGACTTGTGATGTCTATTCTTGGTTGTTAACCGGACTGCATCCAACATTAAGTAAAACCCAAGTGGCTTACTGTACCAGTGAGAGATTTTTCTCATTGAAATATTTTAATTGAAAAAGCAAGAAGATGCAAATTTAATCTAAAACTTTCATGATGATCCATTTTAAATCTGGACCACACCTTACATATAAAGGACATGTAAGAAGGAAACTTTTGTTCTTTGTCTGCTTGTCCTCATTGTCAATGGAAATTTCTTTTTTTCACTAGCATTATATTCTACTGCTGCAGGATTCTGGTATATACTGAAAACCAGCTGAAGCATTCAGTGCCATAGACTAAACAACTACTGGTTTCTTGTACTTCCTATTAGTAAAGTCATTGTTGGCTTAACTAGACCACAGCCTATAAGCTAGTCTATTAAATCATATTTTTATAATTATGTCTAGATTTATTCTCTCAGTTTTGTTTCTCTAGGGTGTCCTGACGAATATGCATCTCCTCATTTGCATTAATATAAACAATAAATGAAAGAAAATGATTCACAATGATGTTATAGAATGAATAACACTAAAAATAAAATGGGAAAGATTAGAAACATTCTCTTAAAAAATTATGTGAGTATACAAAGGTACACAAGCATATATATATATGCTTGCAAGCAAAGACAAAAATCCACAATATTCCTACCTTACAAAACTACTTGAACTGGTTAATATCTAAAACTAACAAGCCTAAATAAGAAAAAGTGTCAGGGATCCCTGTTAGATTGGCTAAGATAAAAGACGCAGAAGACAGCCTATGCTGGAGAGGATGCAGAGCAAGGGGAACACTCCTCTATTATTGGTGGGAGTGTAAGCTTGTTCCTCTTTGAAATGCAGTATGGCAGTTTCTCAGAAAATTGAGAATCAATCTACACAAGAACCCAGCAATAACACTTCTGGGTGTATACCCTAAAGATGCACAGTCACACTCCAAAGGCATTAGCTCAACTATGTTCATAGCAGCCTTATTTGTAATTGCAAGAACCTGGAAACAACCTAGATGTCCCTCAACTGAAGAATGGATTAACAAACTGTGGTACATCTACACAATGGAGTACTACTCAGCAGTAAGGAAAAAATTATACTCCAAAATGTGCAGGCAAATGGATGGATTTGGAGAATATCCTCCTGAGCAAGGTATCACAAACCCAGAAAGATAAGTAGGGTATGTACTCACTCATTAGTGGACTCTAAACAAACAAACAAGAAAAAAGCAAAGCATGCCCAAGCTGCAAACTACAGCCACTGAACAGCTTGGGATCAAAAACATCTTGGACTGACTCCTTGGATCCCATTACCCCTAGAGGAACACCTGACTCAGTCTTGAGGTTGCAGGGAGAAAACTGGATCTGCCAGGAGTGGAGACTGAACTAAGCAGTATTGGGACAGTGGGACCTTGGGACCACCTGCTGCCTGCCCGGGGGTTCGGGCGGATGGGGAGTTGTGGAGAGGAGAGAATGACCTCATGGTTTTGGGGGGGGGAAGGACCTTGAATAAGGATATACAGGATAGAAAGTGTGACTTCTTTTTTAATAATAATAATAATAATAATAATAATAATAATAAATAAAAGTGACACCTATGTAGGAAGTCATAATTAAAAAAAAAAAAGAAAAGGTGTCAGGGATCATGTACTAAAACAAAATGAAAACAGAAAAAAATGTTGAAAACTATCACATTTACCTTTAACATCTGAAATTATGAGCAAATAGGAAATTGACTGCAGTTTTTAGCGTGTGATAGAATCTACATTCTACATGATAGTCAATTCAGACAATAAGTAAAAGAGAAGCAGTGAGTGGCCCTTCATTCTAGATAATGCTCTGACAGATCAAGAAATTCATAGTTGGAAATAAACTAAAAGATCTAGATGTGGGCCAAGTTCACACACAGGGTCTGCATCTCAGACTCCTGAGGAGCTTACAGGCTCTAGGCTAAAACTGGGAGGGTCCTTCACCAGCTATTCTTAGAAGAAGGGACCTCCTTCGGTTTGGCCCCATCTCCAGGGTGAGCTGAGTCATTACAGACAGACGGACTCTCAACCCTGTCCAGAGCAAACTCAGAGGTGAGGGAATCTTAGCTCCTGAGCTGCCTCACAGAGAATCCATCTCTGGAGGCCAGATTCATGTCCAGGGTCTGATTTCAGACTCTTGGCTAGCTGACAGGCTCTAGGCTAAAACTGGTAGGTTCCTTCTCCAGCTATTCCTAGCAGAAGGGCCCTCCATCAGCTTGGCCCTGCCTCCAGGGTGAACTGCATCATCATAGAGAGACAGACAGATGTCTTTGAAACTCAGACTAGTGTCCAGAGTAAGTCAGAGACTGTGCAGACCCCGTGTTCAGAAAAGACAGGAGACACACAAGCCCTCTAACCACAAGTGACTAAGAGCTGACTAAGTGTGAACAACTGAAGGAATGGACAAACACCAGTGCAAGAATACATATAACAATATAAAGAAGAACAAGGCAATACCAGAAGAAACCGATGGCTCTATAACACTAAAAACTGAACTGAATAATGAAAAGGAAAAAGAAGAAAACAACCTCAAAAACACTTTTATGAAGATTATAGAAGCCTTAAGAGGTAATATAAAAAACTCCCTTTGAGAGATAAAAGAAAATACAAACAAAAAATTGGAAGATATGAACAAATCCTTGAAAGAAAAGCAAGAAAAGGAAAACCAACAAATGAAAGAAACATTCCAGGAACTAAAAATCAAAATAGAAGCAATAAAAAAAGACACAAAGTGAATCAAAGGTGCAAAATAAAATCTAAAGAAGGTCCTAAGGTCCTAAGGTCCCTGCCCATACTGGGGTGAGGGGGTGGCATGGGGAGATGTAGAAAGAGAGAATGACCTGATATGGTAGGAGGGTGAAGGGATCTTGAATAAGAATATATAAGGATAGAAAATGTGACTTCTTTATTCATAATAATAAAAAAAGAAAAAGAAAGAAAATCTAAAGAAAGGAGCTAGAACTACAGATATAAGCATAACCAAAAGAATCCAAGAGATGGAAGAGAGAGTATCTGGACTCTAAGACTCAATAGTGGACATAGGTACATAAAGTCAAAGAAAACACTAAAACCAAAAAAAATCTATAACACAAAATGTTCAGAAAATTTGGGACACCATGAAAAGAGCTTACCTGAGTATAATAGGAATAGTAGAGGAGAAGAATACCTGCTCAAAGGCATAGATAATATGTTCATTAAATCATAGAAGAAAACTTTCCCAACCTAAAGCATGAAATGCCTATAAAGATACAAGAAGCTTACAGAGCATCAAATAAATTACACCCTCCAAAAAAGTCTGCCCACTATATGATAAAGACACAAATCACACAGAGCAAAGAAAATTTTAAGAGCTGCAAAAGAAAAGGGCTAACTATAAAGGTAAACCCATCAGAATAACACCTGATTGTCCATTGGAAACAACGAAAGCAAGAAGGTCCTGGTAAGAAGTTATACAGACACTGAAAGAGCATGACTGTCAACCAGACTAACATACCCAGCAAAACTATCAGTTACCATACTTGGAGTAAACAAGATATTTCATGACAAAATCAAACTTAAACAATACTTATCAACAAATCCGGCCTTTCAGAAAGCATTAGAGGGAAAACTCCAACCTAAGGATGCCAGGTACACCCATGAAAGCACAAACAATCAATAATTCCACAGAAGAAAAGCCCCGAGAAAGAAAATATATACAAGCTACCACTAAAAAATCACAGGAAATAACAATCAGTTGTCACTAATATCTCTTAATATCAATGGACTCAATTCACCTATAAAAAGACACACTCAAACATGATGGATACAAAAACAAAAACCATCCACCTGCTGCATACAAAAACACATCTCAAACTCAAAGACAGACACAGGCTCAGAGTAAAGGGTTGGGAAAATTTTTTCCAATTAAATGGCCCCAAGTAACAAGCTAGTGTTGCCATCTTACATTGAACAAAGTAGACTTCCAACTAAAATCAATTAAAAGAGACCAGGATTGACATTATTTATTTATCTCAGGAAACATTGATTAAGATGTAGATTTCAATCCTGAATATTTATGTCTTTAATATAAGAGCACCTATGTACGTAAAAGAAACACTACTAAAGCTCAAACCCCACATCTATTCTCACCCTCTAATCATGAGAGACTTCAACATTCCACTTTGAACCTTGGATAGGTAAACCAGACAGATACTCAACAGAGAAATAAGGGGTCAACAGAGGTTATGATACCAATAGATTGAATAGATATTTGCAGAAGCTTTCACCAAACACAAAGGAATATATATATATATATATATATATATATATATATATATATATATATATGTATATTCAGCTCCTCATGGAACTTTCTCTAAAATTTACCACACAATTGGTCATAAAGCAATATCAATAGATACAAAAAATGTAAATAATCCCTTGTATCATACCAGACCACCATGGTCTAAAGTTCAACAACATCAAAATTGTTTGGTGTTTTGATGTCTAGTTTCTTGAGTTTTTTTATAAACTTTAGAGATCAGCCCTCTGTCAGATGACAGGTTGTTCAAATCTTTTTCCATTCTATTGGCTTTCATTTTATTTTATTGACAATGTCCTTTGACTTAAAGAAGCTTCTCAATTTCAACAGGTTCTATTTGCTAATTGTTGCTCTCAGTGTTTGTGCTATTGATATCATATTTAGGACATGATCACCTGTGCCAATGTATTTAAAGCTTTTTGCAACCTCTTCTATAAGGTTTAATGAAACTAAACTTTTGTTGAGGTCTTTGTTCCACTTGTATTTGAGTTTTAATTTAATATAAGATGGTAAATATGAATTTATTTTTATTCTACATGTCACCATTCAGCTGTACCATCACAATTTGTTAAAGATGATTTTTTTAATATTTGGCTTATCTGTCAAAAACTAGTTATCTGTAAGTATATGGATTAAAGCCAGGGTCTTTAATTGAATTTTTTTGTTCTATGTGTCTGTTTTATGCCAAATATAAGATAACTTTATTACTATAGCTTTATAGTAGAGCTTGAAGTAAAGGGTGATGATGACTCCAGAAGTTCTTTTATTTTACAAAATTGTTTTGACAACCTTGGGATTTTTGTTTTGCATGTAAAGTTGACTATTATTCCATTAAAGTCTGTGAAGAAATGTTGGAATTTTAATGTGGATTTCATTGCATCTGTAGATTGATTAATTTAATATGTTGGTTGTACCTAGTCAAGAGCATGGAAGATCTTTTATTTTCTGATATCCTCTTCAATTTCTTTTCTCAACAACTTTACCTCTCCACCCATCAAACTAAGAGTTACATCCAGTAACCCAGAGATTACTGCACTCATCAGACTAAGAGACTAAGAGAGTTCCTCTCATCCTATTAGATCAAGAGCAGCTACTTTAGGCTTCAGTTCCTTAGCACCTACTGGGTCAAAAAGGCCATCAGAAATCTCCAGTGTATCAGGACTTATTGGATTAAGAGGGGTCACTGTGGCATAGAATACATTTCCTCCAAGTGGACCAAGAACCCAGATTGGATCAAGAAAGGCTTCCTGAGACACAGACACAGCCAGAACAGATTACTCAAAAAATTAGCTCCCTAAGATACAGACAAATCCTGCAGTATTCTGTGGAAGCAATAGGCAGATATCAGTAAAGGAATACATATAACAACATAAAGAACAACATGGCACCAATAGAATCTGGTGGTTCTTCAACAACAAGACCTGAGCATGACAATGCAGAAGAAAATAATCTTTAAAACAACTTTACAAAGATAATAGATGTTGTATGTGGTTTCTGGGCAGGACATTCTGGCCTGGTCTCAAGGTTTGGTACTCACTCTCAGACCCGCTTAGCCTCAAATAATCACACACAGGCTTATATTTGTTTTATGCTGATTGGCCTAGGTTCCAGGCATATTGCTATCTAGCTCTTGCTGTTAAACTAACCTATGTTTGACCATGTCACACAGTACCTTTTCTCAGAGAAGCATTTTCTCTAAATCTCCTGGCAGCTATGGTAACCCTGTGGCATCTGTCTTTTTTTTTCCTGTACTCAGAGGTTTGTTAGCCTGATAGCTCTGCCCACACTTCCTGTCTGCCTTCTGCTAATCAGCATTTTTATTAAACCCATAGGGGGACAATTATTTAAAATGTAACACATAATTCTACTACAAATAGAAGATTTAAAATATATAAAAAATTTCATTAAAGAAATAGAAGAAAAGACAAACAAAAATAGAAAGAGATCAACAAATCTTTAAAAAAATAAAACTAAGAAAAAGCAATCAAAAAGCTGAATAAAACATTTCATGATTTAAAATTTGAAATTGTAGCAAGAAAAAAAGAGAAAACCGAGGCAAAGCTGGAAAGAGAAAATCTGAAGAAATAAACTAGAACTACAAATGGAAGCATAACCAACAGAATGTAAAAAGTAAAAGACATAATTTGTGGTGTGGAATATTTAATAGTGGAAATAGATATGTCAGTCAAAGAAAACACTAAAACCAAAAAAGTCATAACACAAAATGTTCAGAAAATATGGGACACCATGAAAAAGCCACACCTAAAAATAATTGGAATTAAAAAAGAATACCAGCTCAAAAGCACAGAAAATATTTTGGACAAAATCATACAAAAAATACATCTCCATCCTAAAAAAGGAAATGTCCATAAAGATATAAAAAAACTTGCAGAATACCAAATAGACTGCTCACCACCCCCCCAAAAAATCAGCTTGCCACATATTAATCAAGCCACTAAACCTACAGAATAAAGAAAGAATATTCAGAGCTACAAAGAAAATAGGCCAAGTTTACCTATAAAGACAGATCCTTCAGAATAAGATCAGATTGCTCAATGGAAATAATAAAAGCAAGAAGGTCCTGGTCAGATGCCATATTAAAAAAAAAAAAAAAACTAAAAGACCTTGATGGACAGCAAAACTACAAATCACCAAAAATGGACTACATAAGATACAACAAAACCAGATTTCAACAATATCTATCAACAAATCTGGCCCTACAAGAAACACTAGAGGGAAAATTCCAACCTAATGAAGCTAGATACAGCCATGAAACCACAGGCAATAGACAATCCCACAGAAGAAAATCCAAAGAAGAAACACACACATGCAATACCACCAAAAATAATAGTAAATAACAACCACTGGTCATTAATAACCCTAAATACTTATGGATTCAAAACACTTAAAAATGACATAGCCTAAAATAATGGATACAAAAAAGAATCCATCCATCTGCTACATACAAGAGACACACTTTAACTTTAAAAACAGATATTGGCTTAGAGGAAAGGTTTGGGAAAAGGCTTTCCAAACAAATGAAGCTAAGAAACCAACCATGGTAGCCATCCTAATATCTAACAAAATAGACTTCAAACTAAAATCAATCAAAAGAGACCAGTACAGACATTACTTACTTACTCATCCCAAGAAAACCCCATCCAAGATGAAATCTCAATCTCAATCATTAATGCCCCCCAACACAAGGGTCCAAAAGCACTTTAATATATTTAAAAAAAATTACTAAAGCTTAAATCTCATATCAAACCCCACACCATTAATAGTGGGAGACTTCAATATCTCTTTCTCATTAATGTAGAGATATACTAGACAGAAACTTAACAAAGAAATAAGGGATCTAACAGATGTTATGATTCAAGTACATTTAATAGATATATTTGGAACTTTCCACCTAAACACAAAATAAAATTATAAGTTTTTCTCATCACCCCATAGAACATTCTCCAAAATGGACCACATACACAGTTATAAAGAAAATATTAATAGTTACCAAAAAATGGCAATACCTCCTTGTACCCTATCAAACCATCATGGTCTAAAGTCAGAGTTCAATGACAACAAAAATTACAGAAAGCCAATAAATTTATGACAATTTAACATTTTTCAGTTGAACCACATCCGAGTTAAGACAAAAGTAAAGAAAGACAATAAAGACTTCCTAGAATTTCATGAAAGTCAATCTACAACATACCCAAACTTATGAGACACAATGAACTTAATGCTAAGAAGTAAATACATAGTACAAGATGCCTACATAAAAAACCTGAAAAAAATCTCACACAAGAGACTTAACAGCACAGTTGAAAACTTTAGAAAAAGTAGAAGCAAACTCACCTAGAATATGTAAAAGTCAGGAAATAATCAATCTCAGGCCTTAAATCAATAAAATTGAAACAAAGAGAACAATACAAGGAAGAGTTAGTTGTTTGAGAAAGTTAACAAGATAGACAAACACTTAATCAAACTAACCAAAATGCAGAAAGAAAGTATACAAATTAACAGAATCAGAAATGAAAAGGTGGATATAACAGACACCCAGGAAATCCAGAGAATCATTAGGTCATACTACAAAAACCTATAGTCCACTAAATTGAAAAATCTAAAAAAAAAAGGATGTTTTTTTTTTGTTTTTTTTAGACAAGTACCACTAACCAAAATTATATGAAGAAAAGATAAATGGCATAAATAGACCTATAAATGCTAATGATAATGAAGTTGTTATAAAAATCTCTCCCCACCCCCACCCTCAAAAAAGCCAGGGCCAGATGGTATCAGTGCAGAATTCTAACAGACATTCAAAGAAGAACTAATACCATGATTCCGCAAACTGTTTTATACAATAGAAACTGAAGGAACCTTGCCAAAATTTTTTAGGAGGCTACAGTCGCTGTAATACCCAAACTACTAAAAGATACAACAAAGACAGAGAATTACAGACCAACCTTCCTCATGAACACTGATGTAAAAATACTCAATAAAGTACTGGCAAACCAAGTTCAACAACATATTAAAAACCATTCACTATGATCAAGGCTGCTTCATTCCAGTGATGCAGGGATTATTCAACATATAAAAAAACTGTCAATGTCATCCATTACATAAACAACCTGAAAAAATACACTGTCATCTCCTTAGATGCTAAAAAATACTTTGACAAAATTCAATGCTCCTTTGTGATAAATGTTCTGGAGAGATCAGGAACACAGAAAAAATACCTAAATATAGTAAAGACAATATATAGCAAGACAACAGCCAACATCAAACTAAATGAAGATAAACTAAATGCAATCCTACTAAAATTAGAAACAAGACAAGGCTGTTCTCTCTCCCCTTATCTATTAAATATAATTCTCAAAGTTTTAGCTAAAGCAATAAGACAATAAAAGGACATTAAGGGAATAAAAATCAGAAAGAAATCAAACTATATTTTCAACGTATATGATAAGTGACCCAAAAATCTATTAGAGATGTAGCATAGTAGAAGATTAACTTTAAAAAAAGACAATAGCTCTTTTCTGCACAAATGAAATCAGAAATACAACAATATTTATAATAGCTGCAAATACCATGAAATATCTTAAGGTAACTCTAAACAAAGAACTACAGACCTGCATGACAAGATCTTTAAGTCATTGAAGAGATAAATTGAAGAAAATGTTAGAAAATGGAAAGACCACCTATGCTCCTGAATAGGTAACATTAACATAGTAAAAATGACAGTCTTACCAAAAGCAATCTACAGATTCAATATAATCTCCATCAAAATCCCAACACAATTTTTTATAGACCTAGAAAGAATAATACTTGACTCAAATGGAATAACAAGAAACCCAGAATTGCCAAAACAATCCTATTCAATAAAAGAACTTCAGAAGGCATCATCATCTCTGACTTCAAGTGATACTATAGAGAAACAGTAATAAAAAATGCTTGGTACTGGCATAAAAACAGACTTGTAGAACAATGGAATGAAATTAAAGACCCTAACACTAATCCACACAATTATAAAGACCTGATTTTTGACAGAAAGACCAGTAATATAAAGTGAAAAAAGGATAGTATCTTCAACAAATGGTGCTAGAATGTAGAAAAATGCACATAGATCCATATCTATCACCTCACACAAAACTCAAGCCCAAGAGGATCAAATATTTCAACCTAAACCCAGTTACGCTGAACTTGATAGGAAAAAAAAAAAGTGGGAAATACTCTTGATTGCATTGGCACAAATGACCACTTCCTAAATATAACACCAGTACCACAGACACTAAGAACAACAATAAATGGGACCTCCTGAATTGGCAAGCTTCTCTAAGGCAAAAGACAAAATAACAGCCTACAGATTGGGAAAATATCTTCACAAACCTTACTTCTGACAGAGAACTGAACTCTAAAAGGTAGAGAGAACTTGAGAAACTAGAGGCCAAAAATTCAAATAATGCAATTTAAAAATGTGGTACAATGTTAAAAAAGAGAATTCTCACCAAAAGAATTTCAAATAGCTAAAAGAGACTTTTAAAATTGCTCAACATCTTTAGCCATCAGAGAAATGCAAATCAAGACAACTGTGAGATATCATCTTACACCTGTTAGAATGGGTAAGATAAAAAAAAAAAAAAATAACACAGATGCCAGACGGGATGTAGAGCAAGGGGAGCACTCCTCCATTGCTGATGCTAGTGTAAACTCATACAGCCACATTAGAAAGCAGTATGGTGATTTCTCAGAAAACTCAGAATCAGTCTCCCCAAGGATCCAGCATTATCACTATTGGGCATATGCCTAAATGATATACATTCTTTCCACAATGGCCTTAGCTCAACTATTTTCTTTTCTTTTTTTTTTTTTTTTTTTTTTT
>PVIH01026135.1:0-19328 GCA_004025045.1 Sigmodon hispidus | reverse complement strand
TACAGGGATGGAAAAAAAAAATTCAGAGGGAAAGATGAACACAAAGAAAATATAGGTGTAGCAATCTTATTTGTATGTCTACCCTTGATAAGCCATGCTTATCACTCTTATCCTCTATATAGTTATTGTTAACTCTTCCACATTTTAAATTCTTTTTACTGTGTTTTTTTTTAATAAATACAAAATAAAGAAAAAAAAAGAAAAGAAAAAAAGAAAAGCTCATTAGGCAGGGACAGAGTCCTATGTACCCACAGACAGACTGATATCATAAGCAATATGTGTAAAATTACACTCATTCTTTCTAGAGCTGGTAGGTACATTTTCGTAAATTTGTGTGCAACCCAGCCCTAAACAGGATATCTCCACCATAGCCATCAAGCAAGTCTGAAGAAGAGGAGGCAGAGAGAGTGTAAGAGCCAGAGGCAATGGAGGACAGCAAGGAAACAAGGCCCTCTACATCAATATGATCACATACATATGAACTCTCAGAGACTGAGGCAGCATGCAGAGCCAGCGCAAGTCTGCATCAGCTGGGGTCCTAGAGCTAAAAGGAGAGATGAACATATGCTCCATCTTTAACCCAGAAGTCATCTCCAATTGATAGTCACTTGCAAATAAAAATTTAGTTTCCTATAAAAGGTAAAAACAACTCTTAAGTGTAGACTGCATGCTCAGAAGTAGGTAGCCAACAGGAAACAAACTCAGGAATATCTTTGGAGGTTCCATGTCTCATAAAATAGTGTCAGGGCACTTTATATTTTTAAATTTATCTTATTTTTATTTTATTTTATATCTACATATTATATATGTATTTATTTCTTCTCTCTTTTTAATGCACAGGTCTTTTGCATACACACATACATATGCACACACTCACATATGCACACACAGACACACACACAAAATGGCTTCCACTTTAGTGTTTTATGGGATTCCTCAGTGTGTATATACAAGTGCATCTCTGTTTTTTGTTTCTTCTCTTGGACTTTTTCTTTCTGTTTGTTTTGTCCTATTCCAATGTGTTAGTTTATGTTTTATCTCATTATGTTTTATTATAATCCCAAAGACACCTGGCTTTTTGCTAGTGGGAGACAGAAGGGATGGATCTGAATGGAAGGGGAGGCCAAAGGAGCTGGGAGAACTGGAAGGAGAGGGAATGGTAATCAGGATATATTATGTTTGGGGAGAAATCTATTTTCAATAAAATAAAAAAGTGTGTGCAAGATCCACAAAAGCAAAGAAAGGATCATAGAGTTATCTCATAGCAAGAATGATTTTGTAGCTACCTCCTGGGATTGGAGAGCAGCAATCTCTATTAGCGCAGTTTACAATCAATGAATCTTTCATCCATAATATCACCTATGCAGAGACAAAGGCATAGTGGGCCAGTGCCTCCTGAACTGCGCACAGCAAGGTTGTTGTGTTTGGAACCATACAACAGCCCATTAGGAACAGTGCAGAACTGTGTTGACTACAAATTGCTTTCCAGGATTTGAACAGTTGACAGTCTCAGCATCAGCACAACTTATACATCCATGCCCCTTTTTCTGCTAAAATCTTTGTGCTTACCATGTTTATTGCCATCTGATCTGCATCCGGGCACATCCTTGTGAGATTGATGACAAATGCAGTGAAAAGCATTAGTGCAATTAATTAGTGCAAGGAAATTCTGTAATACAGTGGTCCTTAATAAGGCCTCTTGGATGGGAGGTGGATGTTTTGAGGAGCTCAATTCGATAGAGGGACTTCAAGAACGGAATGTGAAAGGACTTTAGAAAGAAGTCCCATTTGAAATGATTTGCCAAAGAAATATCTATGTGGCTGCATCCTTGGGAGTTTTCTGGAAGTCTCTCAGGTCTCCTGAGGGAAACTGACTCAATGCATTTGAGGAAAGCTCTTTCATAGTTAAAATGGGGATGGGCATGCTAGCTAGGGAGCTGGCTGAGGTCCTTAGGTGCAGTTTAGAACTGTGAGATAATTCCCACCTGTACACAATTGTGACTGAGTAACAGTAAGGTGCATTTCCTTTGCCTTTTCCAAGAAAAAAAATCATCTTTCATTATTTTCATATTTGGATTGAAGCAAGTAAAAAGGACATTGATCAAATGGTACTCATAGGTTCTTGGTTAGAGGTGGGACTCTGTGCCTATCTCCCCTCCTCAGTGGTGGGAATTTGGCTAGCTTGAACCTCAGTAGGTCCTGTGCATGGCATCACAGTTTCTGTGAGTTTATATGTGCATCCCACCCTTAGCCAAGAAGCTATCTGCAATCAATGCCTACTTGAGGAAGGGGAAATCAGCTTTCTCCAATGGGGTGTCATTGCACAAATTTTATTTGGTATTTTAATAAAAACCCAGAGCCAGATATTGGGGGGGAAGTTTAAGTATCAGAGAGATAGAGAAACAAACCACAGTCACTTCTTACCCAGTCAACTCCTCAGGCCTGTCTCCACGAATCTTCAGACTGAACGCTTCTGTGTCCTCAGCTGACAGGCAGCTATCTCTAGTTCCAAGAAATTTCTTTATTGTAACCCAGGAGTGTTAGTGATAAAGACTTATCCCTACTTGAGTTGTCTAAAATAAATTTTTAGTCTAGCACACAGGTTTATGATCCCAGCACTCAGGATGAAGTATAAGGATCTTTCACAGACAAGTTCAAGGTCAACCTGATAAGTCAGATGAATGGAAGAACCCTGCCTCCTATTGCCTCATCTTTCTTTCTCTGCCCAGCTATCTTAACTCCTGGTTCAACTTTCCTAGTGCTAAGATTAAAGGTGTGTGCATCACTGGCTGGCTCTGTTAGGCCATGAACACACAGAGATACAGACAGATCTCTGCCACCTGACTGATAAAATTAAAGATGTGGGTCACTTCTCCCTAGTTTTTGTGGCTTGTCTCTGTGTGTGGTTCTGTCCTCTGATATTCCACACTATTTTTATCAAATATACAATATATCACCACAGTATGTCACTGGGTATATATATCAACCACACTTCAGGTCAGGGCTCATATCCAAGAGTAGTTAGTTTCCAATATAAAACGGACTCATAGCATGTTTTTTTTTTGAGGTGTGAACACACTTTTGTTTTGTTCTACTTTAGTATGCTTTGTTATTGTTCTGATTGGTTGGTTGCTTTGATTTGGGGGTTTTGTTTGTCTCAGAGTGACAAAGGACATGTGAGTCATGTCAGGTGAGCAGGAAGGTGGAGAGGATCTGGGAGGAGCTGGGGGAGGGGGAGGATATGATCAAAATATATTGTCTGAAATAATAAATAAAAATACTCATAGTTTGGACTGGAGAGATTCAGTTCAGCTCAATCTTTGCTTTTTACAACAAGAATATGAGTCAAGTTGGTAGATAATACCATTATTGGATGCCTAGGCTTCCCAAATGATTAATCCCAATCAGAATAAGAATATTTACATAGGAATTTTTCAGAACTTTCTCATTCCACTTTCCATCTCTTTGGAAACTTCCAATGTACTCTGTTTCTAGTCCCAACCCTATGTACCTTCGTTAAGTGAATTATACTGTATTTGTTTCTTTATGGTATGTGCATATAGCTAATATATTCAAGGTTCATTCATAGTATAGCATGGATCAGTTTCCATTTTCCTTTTGAAGATTAAAACACACACAGAGAGACATATACATACCACAGAGAGAGAGAAACACACACAGATAGACAAACACATACCTCCCACATTTTGTTTATCCATTTTGCTGGTGATGAATAATAGACTCCATATCACCTTTGCCTTCATCTTATGGCTACTGTGAGCAATTCTGCTATGTATGTGGATACACAGGTATCTCCTTAAAGCCCTGCTTTCAATTCTCTTGGATATATACCCAGTTAAGTTGACAGATCATACAGTACTTCTGTTTTGAATCTTTTTGTGAAATCTCCATTATGTTTTCCATAGTAAAAGCAGCACCATTTTCCAAAGTGCTCACGAAATTGATTTTTATTATTTTTTTACAAACTTTAAGAAGAAAAAAAGCTTTCTAAAATTCCATTTGTCTCAATGCCTTACAAATTCTCTTGTATAATATTTATAGAGCTTAAGCAATCTAATAGAAAGTATAGTTTCAGCCGTTGTTTTCTGATTCTCATATCACTTATTCTTTTTACCCCCACCCCCTCCTCCAGAAGAGGAATGTCTCCCATGGGGAGTCAGTCCCTGGCACTTCAGCTGAGGCAGGATCAAAATCCTTCCCCCTGCATCAAGGCGGAACAAAACTTTGTAATGGGCTCTAAAAGGCCATCTCAAGCACCAGGGATAGATCCTGATCCCATTGCCAGGGGCCCCTCAATCAGATCAAGCTACACAACTGTCTCCCAATGCAGAGGGCCTCCTCTTGTTCCATAGAGCATCTCTTCTAAGCTTGCTGTGACTTTTTTCATGAGCTAGTGCTAAAGGTTTACAGATGACTTTTCTTCCCCACTCTAGGTAATGCTGTGATATTTATCACTATGTCTATTGGTATTATAAGATACACGTACAAGGTCTACTGTTGACATGTCACTTTGTTGTTGTGATAAATATATTTTAACTATGTTTTTAAAGTTGGTTTATATCCATGTGAGTTCAATTTATTAACATCTTATTGAGGCCTTTGAGTCTATATTGAAAACAGATTGACCTACATTCTGGTTAGTAGTTTTCTATATTGAAAATTAGATTGATCTACATTTTAATCAGTAGTATTCTTGATTTGTTTTGCATTAAAGTTAAAAAAGCAAAAGAAAGTGGGTTGAGTAATTTTTATTTTCTTATTCTCTGAATGGATTTTAATATAATAGTCATTTTGTTCTTTGAAAATTTTGTGAAGTTTAATTGCAATTGGTCAGAATAAAAGACATTCAATTACCAATTCTAGGTCAGGTATTTTATTGTTATAAATTATTAATGCATCTTATATAATACATGCTATATTATATAATATATAAATAATTAGTTTATAATATAAGTTATAAATTTCTAGTTATTTATTTTATTATTAAATTTAATATTATTTAAATATTAAATATTTTTATTATTTTATTATTTATTTTAATTATTAACAATTCCAATCATGTATATAACATAATCTGATCACACTCACCCTCTCCACAGGTTAGTGTGTGTGTGTGTATATATGTGTTTGAGAAAAGACATCCTAGGCTACTTTATTTTTCCCTCAACAAGAATGGGAAATGGGAATTAACATTTATTACATATATACTACACATCAACTGTTGATAAAGTAATTGATAGCAAGCTTATATTGCAGAAAAGGAAACCAAGAAACTCAGGTAAGGTAGATGCTTTGACTACTCAGAGCTCTAGCAAGCTGTGAGCTTACATGTATGTATTGCCAAAGCCTAGGCTTTTCAGCATACATATGAAGGCCATCAATGGGAAGACGTGGTAGTTTGAATGAGAATGGCCTCCACAGGTTCAGATGTTTGAATGTATGGTCACCAGTTGATGGAGAATGACCTAAAAAGTACCACAGGAGCCCCCCATTTCCAACCTCCCACAAGGAAGACATCAAGTCCAGGTGCCCACTGAGAGTATATTTATTATTCTGACAACTTCATGAATGCATATACAGAATTTTGATCATTTCTACTCCATGTCTCATCTCCCTCTTTTCTTCTCTAGCCCATGAGAATTCTTTTCTAGAGACCAATGGGCTCAATTATTTTGGAGCCAACGCAGAAAAAGTAGTTTTTTACTACCGTGATTCTATGCCTCTCCCCATCACCTTCCACAGAGCCCCCTTCACATCCTTGTTCCTCAGAGTATAAATCAGAGGGTTGAGCATGGGAGTGACTATGGTATAAAAAAGGGCAACAAATTTCCCCTCGTTCTCAGAATAACTGTCATTTGGTTGCAAATATGTGTAGATGGTTGAACCATAAAACATAGAAACCACCAGGAGGTGGGACCCACAAGTCCCAAAAGCTTTTCTGCGGCCAGATATTGACTTGATCTTCAGCACTGCCCTGACAATCTGGGCATAGGAGCCTAGAATCAGTGTCGCAGGAAAAACCAAGATTATGGCTCTGGCCACAAACATCTTGGCCTCTGTTCCAGCTGTGTCCTTGCAAGCTAATTTCAGGAAGACAGGCATCTCACAGAAGAAGTGATTCAGTTGATGGCCACAGAGAGGCATGGCCATCATGAGGCCTGTCTGGATCATAGAGTTCACTAGGCCTGCTACCCATGATGAGATTGCCAATGCCTGGCACAGAAGAGGGTGCATAATGGTTGTGTAGAGGAGTGGGCGACACACAGCAGCATGGCGGTCAAAGGCCATGACCACTAGAAGAATACTCTCTGTGGAGCCCAGGGCAAGGACACTGAAGAGCTGGGCTACACACCTTCCATACGTGATGGTGTGGTCATGTCCCTGAATATTGATCAGGAGCTGGGGCACGGTGCTGGTGGTATAGCAGAGATCCAGGAAGGAGAGGTGGGAGAGAAAAAAGTACATAGGTGTATGCAGTCGGTGGTCTAGTTGTGACAGAGCAATGATGGTGGTGTTGCCAAAGAGAGTTAAGGAGTAGAAAACCAAAATGTAGATAAAAAGAATGAGTTCCAGTTGAGGCCAGTCTGAGAAGCCCACCAAAATGAAGCCTTTGCTCAAACTGACATTGAAGCTTCCCATAGCCTTTGACTTGCACAGTAGACTAAGACAATTTTGTGCATTGGCTGAAGAAAATGTATTAAGACATTGTTCACAGCACTCTTCAAGTAATCCTAAATCATCCGTTTTACTATTCAATTCTATTTTATTCAGTCTTTTATTCTTACTTTTCGTTTCTATAAACTGAACAGCTCTGAATTAGAAATGATGTCATTGTTGAACTATAGCTCAGCTACTTGTTCCAAGACTTTAGTCTGGCCCTTCAGGCTTTTAGATCCAGTCTTCCTTATTGAAAAATCTAAGGTCTAGTTGTTAGCTCATTTCAGATTTGAATCCGGGATCAGCCAGGTGGCAGTCACAATTCTGAGCCCTGGCTCTCATCTGCCTCCTTCTGCACCATGGATATTATCAGTGAACTCATCTGCCATCTGTCACACTACACTGAGAGGCAGTTTCATTTCTTTGGAGAGAAAATGGCAAGAATGTGTTCCTTGTGATATGTAAGAAGCATGCTTCCCACTTGACCCTACTTCTTCAATTAAAAATATCCATGATTCAACTCCACAGAAAAAAGGCTGTTTTCTCCTCTCTGTCCAAGCCCTTTTTGGTACTATTTCCTTCTAATTCCTCCTGTTCATTTGATGATGTTTATGCCACATGTCTTTGTCCTTCTAAGAGCTCCTCTGTGGTAGAGGACAGGTTAAATATAGAAATAATTATTAGTGTATTACAAATAATAAATAATGGATAAACATTGTCACATGCCTTTATGGTAAAACGAATGCTTTTATTCATAATACATCATGGCTGTTGAATAAACCTTCTTCAGTGTAGCATGTACTTTTTACCTTTTTAGAGCTCATGAAAATTAATTTTATTTCATCTAAGCCTGCAGATTAACTGTTAACACACTGATAAATGATAGAAGTGTGATAAGCATAAACTATCACTCCTCTCAAAAGATGAATGCTTTCTATAAAAATATAAGTAAGATTATATAAAAGCATGCCAAAGAGAGAAAAACAGAAATGGCATTCCAAAGTTTAGCCTATGATTAGTTGCAGACATTTTTGCATACTTAACTGGCTCCTTTTTTGTTAAGTTTACCAAACTGCAGTATTGTCAACAATGGGTCAATGGGGAACTTAATGCTGTCAAGTCTGTATCATGGCCCCACAGATTAACTTTATCACGGGTCAGCTGTGCCTTCTGTCCAAAATATTTGCTTCTGTGAGTCTCAGCTTAGACACCTATAAAACAAAGAAAATAGCTTGTCTCAAGCAATTTGGGGTGTGGTTACATGAAATAATGCATCATGTATGTTACAAAAATTTATTCTCACTGTTAATACTGTTCTGCCTTCTTAATTAACTGTTAACACATGCAAATTAGGCTGCAAAATTCACTCACCTTGTAAGTCCAACTCTCACTGTAGTAGCTGGAAAAATGATAAATAATATTATTAAAGGACTGATTGGATGAATAAATGAATGAATGAATGAATGCATTTTAACCCTGGCACCATGACTGATGTGTATGAGTGTCTCAGCACATCTGTACTGTTCCTCACTTGCACAGGATTTTTGTTCACTCCTATTGCATACTTCTAAGAATGTTTTTATATCACAGCACATAAAATGAATATTTTTTTATTTTTAAATTTTGTGTGTATGGGTGTTTTGGCTGCATGTATGTATGTATGCTGTGTATGCCTGGTGCCCACAGAGTCTAGAAGAGGGCATTGAATCCCCTAAAACCAGAATTACAGATGACTGAGGGTGTTGGGAATTGAACCCAGATCCTTTGGAAAAGCAGCAATTACTCTTAACCACTGAGCCATCTCTCCATCCCCCCAGTTAATATCTTTTCAATCAGCAAAGCTAGGAACTATAATTCTAATATGATAAACAAATGAATAATGATCCAAGATATTTCAACATAATAAAACTCTGAGCCTTATGTCAGAAATGATCATTTTAATGAACAAAAAGCTTGGATAATTTTGAAGCAGAGACATTAAACTTAGTTTTCAACACTTGCTGTTGTCAACTAGAGTCCTACCTTGGAGAAGCTCGGGGCTAAATGGGCAGACCCAGAAACATATGGCTCCAAACTCTAAATACTAGGGATTCCAGGCTTTAGAAACCAACCCCTTTCAAATGAAAATGTAGTTTTCTACAAAGGAGACTCACATGGAAACAAACTATTCTCAAGGGTAGGCTACGTGTCCCAGCTATAGATGTCAACAGGAAATGATTTCAACGGCATTTGGGGGAGGGGGGGTTTATTGTCTCATAATGTCATGTCAGGAAATTTTTTTAATTTTAGTTTTATTTTATGGATATATATGTCTATCTTTTTACCCTACAGTCCCTTTGCATATATATTGTGACTTCCAGTTTAATGTTTTTATGTAATTTCTGAGTGTGCAAACAGTGGGTTTCTGTGGGGGTTTGTCTTGTTTTTGTCTTTTATTACACTCTTTTTTACTTCTGTTTATATGTTTTGCCCTGCTCTGATGATGTGTTAGTTTTTGTTTTATCTTATCATAGATCCTGTGATTGGAATCTTAGTGTTCTTGCTTTAAAGACCAGTGTCCCCAGCACCTCATGCCTACGTAATCCTTTAGTATCCAGCATTAGTGAGAAGCAGTGGGGGCAGCAGCAGGCTGCAATTGCCCTTCCTGAGAATGACCATGGGAAGTACATGTTTGATACTGCTGGTGGTCTTGGCTGAGATCATCAAGATCCTGACTTTATCTCCCTGAGTGAGTGAATGGATATCTGTGTGGATGCATGTGTCTGCTCATGGTTTTCATAAATAATAAACTAGTTTTCAGTGCTGGGAATCAATACAAAGGCTATCTGCACACTTGGCAGGGTTTCTCCCACCGGTAGTACTTGATATCAGAAATGATAAAAAAAAAAAAATATCCTTCATAGCAATACAGTGAGTTAAAGATGTGTCTGAATGTAATGGGGCTACCTTTGAAAAAAATCCTATGTGTGAAGAAAGGAGGGACTTGGCAGGTACCTTCCAAATGACCATCATTACTAAAGCATCCATCATTCAATTTGACTAAATTCTCATTCTCCTGATACATCTGAATATGTTACTCCTTCCTCAGTCTCTAGAGAACTGGACTCTCATCCAAAGCTGAGTAATCACCAAATCATCCTTGTTCCCATCCTGCATCAGTCTTCTGTACACTCCATCATCCCCTCTTGCCTACGCCATATAAAGAAATCACATCACATCTGCTATGTCCCATAGCATTTAGGTGATCTTCAGGACTCCTTGATGAAATAGTTAATAACAGCACACTATCATCTTATAGTATATGACCAGAGAATAAAAAGAATCTAATCAGCTCAACAAAAATTTGACATCTGGATGAACAAATGACATTTTAAACTCCGACTCCCCACAGGGAACACGGCCTCCAAATAGAATCTTCTTCCATCCTCAGTCACACTAATAAACTGTTCTTCATTTATTTCACAACCACCAAGGTTGTGATCTGTCTCCTGGTTCTGTGATCTACACTTTGGTTTGCATCTTAGTTCCTAGTAATCAGAGAGACTGAGGTTACAGGCCTATGAATCTGGAGTATCTCACTAGGTCTGTACTCACCACAGTCCTGGTGGAGGGGATTATGTTTACTTCCTGCAATCCTGCTGACTTCTAGGGAATATGAAACCCATGCCACACCAATGTCACCTAGAAGTGTATGGCAGATGGAGCACAGCACTGGTCCTGGAGAAATCTTACTTACTTGAGGACACCTTCCCCAGAGGGCTCATCTGCTGAGGCTCATAACTAGTGGGGCAGGGTGGGGGGATCCTGTACTGTTCTCTGGTGACCACGCCATAACCAACTGACCCTTGACAGGAGCAGGTATATCATCTAACCTAACCTTAAGGAAGACTGTGCGATGCCCACCCTTGGGACATTTCCTGACCTCCTTAATAGAAGTGGAAATATGATTGTTTATTAAAGTGTGGCCTTGGAGACCTGGGGTGGGGACTGAGCCAATTCCAATTAATTGACTGGTTCCAGGGATCCATCTGCTATCCTCAGCTTTCTATCCCTCATACACTGCCCAATCCAAAGTGGCCCCTTCAGGCCTGCAAAACACACCTTGTTATATGGCTTATGCAAAACTCTGTTACTATATTTCTCACACTTTCCCTACTTTGACCAAAATCTAATGAGCCAACTAATATCTGGATGATTTGTATTACTCTCAAACAAATTCTACCTTGAAATTAGTAGTTCTTATTTTATGCACTGGTTTTATCCACAACAAAGATAAAAATTAAAGATACTGATTTTTTTATCACTGTATGTCAACTGGAATGCCTATGTGAAAAGTTGGCAAATGGCCCTATGTTGTGCTAGGGAGCGTCTGGGAAAATGTACAGCCTATCAATAGTTCACAGAAAAAATACTAATCCTGTCCTGAGATGGAAAATATCAGCAGAACATGTGGTACATAAAATAAAGGTCACAGATTGTTTGTCCAGCCTATGGCTCTTTCAATAGCCAATAAAAGCCAAGGGCCACAGTGTTGGTCCTTGGCTGGTCAATGTGACTGACCAGGGCTAGAAGCAGGCATACCAGGTAGAATGGAGCCCTCAGGCCTAAGCCAGCCTGAGCATCACAAGCTATTCCTGAAAAGTACACCATGGGAAGTGTAATGCACAGGGGACTTGAGTCAATAAGGTACCCCAGGATGCAGGTGGTTTGAGAGGTAGTGTCTTCTATACATGCTGCAGTCCACAATAATTAAATGATCGGTAGAAGTGATGACATCAGTTTGTACTGTACTGCACTTTGATAACATTTCTCTTTGAATAACCAACCCACTAGATACTCAACACCAACTGTCACTTATGTAAGATCAATGATGGTAAGCTTTTAGAGATCCTGCTCAATCTCTGTAAAACAGTTTTATTACATACTGTTGAAGTCTTAGCATCTCATTGATGTGCAAAACCATCTGTAAGAATTATTCATATATCACTTACATAGACAAAAACACACACCTGAGGGAGAAAGGGCACGCCCAGAAGTCTTAAAGTTGTTGGGCAAAAATTCCAACAAGAATAGGCTACTTCTCTTGAGTTGTTGGCCAGGGAAGGTTCTGGAGGCTCCAAAGATTATGACACTATTGCTGATGGTGTTGATGGATGCTAGTACTAGGCAGTACATTTTAACTGCTGAAAACATCACTGACTTTGGCTATCAGACATAGAAAATATATGCTAAGACTAAACCGGCAGTTCCCTCCCTTTCAGTTGCCTCTTGTAGTACTAGAAGGCATCACATTGGCTTCTGCGGAGATTTGTCACCATCAGTTACACTCAGCTCTGGACCCCATGTGCTACATTTACCAATATGCCAAGCAAACTGTATTCACTGGTGCAATGGTGGCACAGCTGTTAGGCTGAATTGCATTTCAGTTGAATTTGACGTCCATTCCGCAGCAGGCATCTCAAATGTTACTATAAAAGAAGGAGGTCAGAGGTTCCAGGGAGGAAGCTATTGTTATTATTTTCTTAAGTGAATAAAAAACAATTGCAAAATTACCTTCTAAACATTTGTGTGTGTATGTGTGTGTGTGTGTGTGTGTGTGTGTGTGTGTGTGTGTGTGTGTGGTTATAGATCATTACTGCTATTAGCCTCAATTGTTCACTGAAGAAGAACTTGCTTTTGGAACAAGAATGATAAAGCAGATGCCCAAATGCCCATGCTTGTGAGATGAAGTGACTGCACTTTGGTAATAGCAACACAATACTAAGGTGAGGATGGAAAAACTATCAAACATCCATATTACCCTCAAGGTTCAGGGGCCTTTGGAGAAAAAGGTGCAGAAAGAATGTAAACACCAAAGGGATGGGTGTAGTCTTTTTGTAGTTATTTCCTCTGCATTGAAACTTTCCCTCTTCGAAGGTAGAGGGAGGATCTTTAAGACTCAGGAAGTAAACAAAACTAACAGATCTCAAAAAGTTCCTGAAACTAACAAGATTTACAACAGTCTTCCCCAAGTTTACAAAATCAGAGATAACTGCTATGGAGAAGAGGCTCTGTCTGACTAACTGAGACACCAGAAATGTGGTTTTCCAGACTCATTGCCAATAATAGGGTGGAATTTTTATGGTGATATATTATATATTTAATAAAATTAGTCTGACAGATCAAAGGACAGAGCTATCTTTCCAGCCTTTGTTGTTGTGTTATTGTTTTGCTTTTTTGAGACAAGTTTTTCTGTGTAACAGACACGACTGTCCTGGAACTTGCTTTGTAGACCAAGATAATCTTGAACTCACAGAGGTCATGTTGCTTCTTCCTCCCAAGTGCTGAGACTAATGACTTGGGCCACCCTGCCTGGATGTTAGGTCTTGAAGTTAGATTCAAAGGGATCTCTGTTCCCAAGTGATGGCATTAAAGGTATGGGTCATCACTCTATGACCTTCATGATTGGCTTTGGGTGATTCTGTCTTCTGATATTCCAGACTAATTTTATTAAATAAACAATATATCACCACACTTTCTAGAAATACATCAGCTTCTGAACCATCCTCACTTCTGAAAATAGCCCAAATAAACTCCTTGGTTTGCTAACATCTAGAGCAGGGTGAAATACCTTCTCTGGTTTGTCATGGTTGCTCTACCTTAGATTAGTAGATGTTTGTATACATCTGTCCAGGAAAACTCACGAGACATCTTGTGATGTGAGAACTGGATGTTGCATCAACCAAAAACCAACAAAATATAAATAATTCAAAATTGTCAATGCTGAGAAAGGAGGAATGATATGGTATGCAAAATAAGTTCCAAACACAAGCAAAATTAGTGGGAAAATATTATAATAAAACATGATAGAATTAACAAAAAATTTATCATAATTACAAAAGTTTATCAACAGAGATTCTGCTCTTTAAAATATAAATCCATCATTTAATACATGGAGGTAAACGATAGTTATGGAAGTCTGATAATCAAATAAAACAGATGAAGAAAAGTGAAATGGGGCCCCAAATTAACTTTCCTATATCTGGTCAAACAATATATAGTAGCCTCTCCCTCTGCTTCTTTTAAATATCCATTACTAATTTTCTTAGAATATACATTTTATCTATATACAACTTTTGCATTAGCACATGTACAATTACAGAGTTCTTTGAACTTTTCTCTTAGTTGACTGTTCGTATAATTATTTTCTCTATGCTCATCTCACTCTAAGAGGAGAGGGATGTTGCCAGTTGACATAACAGACGCTTATGGTTCTGCTATGAGGTCTTTCTTATTTTGCTTTGCTGCAGCATGTAAAGCACATGATTTTGCCTTTTAAATGGTAAAAGAAGCCATTATAAAATTCACATGCTACATGAAGCAGCTCTGCTCATTATGAGATGACAGACAATAACCCACAGAACACAGCTCCACTCCAGCTTCCAAACATTAAAATCCCAATGCATCCTGGGGGCTCTTTGATTTGATTTAATTTTAATTATGTTGATTTATTGTACACAGAGAGAAAGAGAGAGAGAGAGAGAGAGAGAGAGAGAGAGAGAGAGAGAGGAGAGAGAGAGAGAGAGAGTTAGTTTATGGAGGAGGTCAGAGACTTGGGAGCAAGCACCCTTATCTGCTGAGCCCTCTTGCCAGCCCAGAACTGTTACTGGTTCTGTTTCTCTATTTTTATATACTTTGACAGATTCATGAATTACATAATTAATGGTACTTGCAATGACACCCAACTCCCCTAACCCACTGAATACCTCTGGACTCAGAATATAAAACATTTTACTGATCAGCTTTCCCTTCCTACCTTGAGTCTGTGCTTCTCCCTAGCACCTTCCACAGAGCCCCCTTCACATCCTTGTTCCTCAGAGTATAAATCAGAGGATTTAGCATCGGGGTGATGATAGTATAAAAAAGGGCAACAAACTTTCCTTTGCTCTCAGAATAGCTATCCTTGGGCTGTAAGTATGTGTAGGTGGCTGAGCCATAAAACATGGAAACCACCAGGAGGTGGGACCCACAAGTTCCTGTAGCCTTTCTGCGTGCAGCCACTGACTTAACCTTCAGCACTGCCCTGGCAATCTGGGCATAGGAGCCTAGAATGAGCATGGCTGGAATGGCCACAATCACCACTCTGGCCACAAACATCTTGGCCTCTGTTCCTTCTGTGTCCTCACAGGCCAACTTGAGGAAGACAGGCATCTCACAGAAGAAGTGATTCAGTCGATGGCTACAGAGGGGCATGGCCATCATGAGGCTTGTCTGGATCAGAGAGTTCATGAGGCCTCCCATCCAGGAGACGATCGCCAATGCCTGACAGAGAAAAGGGTGCATGATGGTCATGTAGTGCAGGGGGCGACACACAGCAGCATAACGGTCAAAGGCCATTACTACCAGGAGCAAACTCTCTGTGGAGCCCAGAGCAAGAGATATGAAGAGCTGGGCCACACACCCACCATAGCTGATGGTCCTGTCTAGTCCATGAAGATTGATCAGCAGCTGGGGCACAGTGCTGCTGGTGTAGCAAAGGTCCAGGAAGGAGAGGTGTGAGAGGAAGAAGTACATGGGAGTGTGTAGTCGAAGGTCCATTTTGGAGAGAGCAATGATGGTGGTGTTGCCAAAGAGAGTCAGGGAGTAGAAAATCAAAATATAAATGAAGAAGATGAGTTCTAGTTGAGGCCAGTCTGAGAAGCCCACCAATATGAAGCCTCCTCCCAGACTGGTGTTGAAGCTTCCCATAGCCTTTGACATGAACAAGTACCAGAAGGTAAATCAGTGCATCCTATGAAAATAAGGGTTCATATGCTGTTTAGAGTGTTCTTTCAATACTCCTAATGCATGGGCTTTCTTATCTATCAGGTAATCAGTTCACTTCCCCCCAGCCTTCTAGTCTTACTCTGTTCTACTTTAGGCAGAGTATCCCTGGTTTAGGAACGATATCATCTGTGTCTGAGCCATATCTCTGCTGCCTCTTTGTTCCTGGATGTCAGCCAGGCCTCTCTGTCTTGTTCCTATTACACTGAGATTTGGACCTCCCAGTATTATTGAAATTGCCTTTAAAATTATGTGAAGCCTGCTGTGGGAAGTGCACAGAAGTATAGCTCATGCCATACAAGTGATGTCGGGAGTTTAGACCAACAGGATTCACAGAGCCCCCTCCTCCGTCAGACTCAAATGTGTCTTGTTTATCATATGAGCACATCATCAACTTATTGTGCATGAAAACCGTAACTGAACTCTCCTCCGATAACTTTATAACTTGCTTGGTAACAGAAATTGTACAGAAACTGCCTAGTATTGGGGAAGTTCTGATTTTGTTATCAACTGCAATCACATTTTGTTGTTTATGGAGACTGTTACTATACTAGGCTCACAAACACATGGGGAGGTGAACGTAGATACTCACCAGTCTTTGTAATGTGGAGCATCAGCAGTATCCATGCCTAAATACTTGGTGCTTCAGAAAAGGAGTAAGAGCAACACTATATTATGAAGAGATAATTTAAATGTATTTAAGATATAAAAATACCTTAATCTAACCCTATTACCCATTTTTATGCTTTCATATGTAATGAACTCATTAGCCTCTGAGAACTGGACTCTCATCCAAAGCTGAGTAATCACCTAATCATTCTTCTTTCCATCCTTCATCAATCTGGGCTTCTGCACACTCCATCATCCCCTCTTGCCTGCACCATATAAAGAAATTACATTGCATCCAATCTATCCCATAGCATTTAGATGATCTTCAGGACTCCTTGATAAAATAGTTATTAACAGCAAACTATCATCTTATAGAATACAACCAGAGAATAAAAAGCATCTATTCAGGGCAACAAAAATTCAACATATGGATGAGCAAATGACATTTTAAACTCCGACTCCCCACAGGGAACACAGCCTCCAAATAGAATCTTCTTCCATCCTCAGTCACACTAATAAACTGTTCTTCATTTATTTCACAACCACCAAGGTTGTGATCTGTCTCCTGGTTCTGTGGTCTACACTTTGGTTTGCATCTTAGATCAGAGAGACTGAGGTTACAAGGCCTATGAATCTGCAGTATCTCACTAGGTCTGTACTCACCACAGTCCTGGTGGAGGGGATTGTGTTTACTTCCTGCAATCCTGCTGACTTCTAGGGAATATGAAACCCATGCCACACCGATGTCACCCAGAAGTGTTTGAGAAAGACCTGTTTTCTTTGGTCCCAACTGCATCTGTGGTATGGCAGCTCTGGTCCTAGAGACATTTTACCTACTTGAGGCCATCTACCCCAGCAGGCTTACCTGCTGAGGCCCATAACCAAGCAGGGGTGAGGTGATATCCTATACTCTTGTCTGCCTCCCTCAGCATAACTAACCGGCCCTTAACAGGAGCAGGTATATCGTCCAAGTGGACCTAAAGGTAGACATCCCTTGTCCACCCTTGGGACATTTCCTGACCTCCTTAATAGAAGTGGAAATATGATTGTTTATTAAAGTGTGGCCTTGGAGACCTCTGGGCTCCCTGAGCCAATTCCAATTAATTGACTGGTTCCAGGGATCCATCTGCTATTCTCAGCTTTCTATCCCTCATACACTGCCCAATCCAAAGTGGCCCCTTCAGGCCCGCAAAACACACCTTGTTATATGGCTTATGCAAAACTCTGTTACTATATTTCTCACACTTTCCCTACTTTGACCCAAAACTAATTGAATTTTCATTCAAACCTTCTTCCATGCCTCACATAACCCAACCAGGTTTTACCATCACCCAAATGTTTTCTTTCCACAGAATTTCTATCTTAGGTTTGTTCTCATGTTTTGTATTGCTCTCAAATTCTACTTCAAAATTACTAATTCTTATTTTATACCCTGGTTTTTTCCTACAACAAAGCTAAAAAATTAAAGATATTGATATTTTTATCACTGTATGCCATTTGAAATGCCTATGTGAAAAGTTGACAAACGGCACAATGCTGTGCTAGGGAGCTTCAGGGAAAATGTAAAGCCTACCAATAATTTACAGGAGAAAACACTAAGCCTGTCCTGAGGTGAACAGATATCCCCAGAGCACGTGTTACATGGAAAATAAAAGTCACAGATTGTTTGTCCAGCCTATGGCCCTTTCAATACCAATAAAAGCCGAATGCCAAAGTGTTGGTCCTTGGCTGGTCAATGTGAGTGACCAGGGCTAGAAGCAGGCATACCAGGTAGAATGGAGCCCTCAGGCCTGAGCCAGCCTGAGCATCACAAGCTATTCCTGAAAAGTACACCATGAGAAGTGCAATGCACAGGAGACTTGAGTCAGTAAGGTACCCCATGATGCGGGTGATTTGAGGAGTGGGGTTTTCATACATGCTGTGGTCCACAATAATTAAATGATCAGTAGAAGTGATGAAATCTGTTTGCATTGTACTACACTTTGACAACACTTCTCTTTAAATAACTCACTAGATGCTCAGCACCAATGGCAATAAAGCATATTCGCAGTGTACAGAAAGACATCCCACATCACTTCCCCTTTTCTGTCTAATTAAAAGGAAGGTTCCAATTTCAACATAGCAAAATTACATATAACAAAAAACAGCTATCAAGCAAAAATTATAGTTACAATATCTGGTCTCTTGGTATTTATCTAAATTAATGAAAATATTCTATCATCCACCTTATCCTTGTGAGTCCAAAATTTCATGTCTAATTTGCCTTTTATTATAACTAAGAAAAAACTATAATTATAACTATCTAATCTTCTACTCCATCAAAGTTCACAAAAGGACATAATGTTACCTCAGTAAACAGGAAGTACATTGCAAGCAACTTCCAAATTCCATAAATGACAGACATCTGGCTGCCTGGATAGTCACCTAAAGTTCCTCTGTAATATTAAGGCATTCATCTTCACCTCACAGGCCTAGAATCTCTGGCATACCTTTCAGTGAAGCGGGAAATTTAAAGAACTGTTCCACCCATTTTGGCAAGGCTTGTCAATCACTTCTCCTTGTGTCCTGTAGAATATCTGGCAGTTTTCTCTGTGAAGCAGAAACCTGAAGGATCATCTCAGCTTGTTCTGCCAAAGTTCCAGAGGTCACTTCCCTAAGGGTCCTGCATGTCCACTGTATAAAACACACTGTCAAGCAGTCAAGGCAAGGACAATCTCTTGCCTAGTTGCTAACTTTTGCCACAAAGAAAGTAAAACTCCATATGGAGTTTCTTCATTGCCCATCATCCTCTTGAGGTAGATTGGTGCTGTCAGGATTAAACATGTCTGGAAAAGTCTAAGTTCTTAAAACATTTTTAATGCCATATTCTGTAGGTCTTTGAAGTGTTTGAGGATTAACTATCTAATTGAAATGCATCTTTGTATATCTAAAATATCTAACATAACAAAAAGTTTTATTATAATGATTGCCTATTAATCTGTATTTTATAATTATACATTACAATTTTAAATAAGTTACATAAACATAATACTTTAAACAAGAGTAGAAGTATATATATATATAGTATAACAAAATTAAATTTAAATTTGTATCAATAAACCAAAATCCATAGTGGTGTAAACTATTTTGATATTATAACTGCTTTTTAGATTAAAGAAGATTCAATAATCTACCTTTTCTTTTTTTTTTTTTTTTTTTTTTTTTTTTTTTTTTTTTTTTTTTTTTTTTTTTTTTTTTTT
>PVIH01026134.1:0-19329 GCA_004025045.1 Sigmodon hispidus | reverse complement strand
TTTTGATGTTGTTGAACTCTAACTTTAGGCCCTGGTGGTCCGATATGTTACAAGGGATTATTTCCATTTTTTTGTATCTGCTGATATTTGCTTTATGACCAATTATGTGGTCAATTTTGGAGAAAGTTCCATGAGGAGCTGAGAAATATGTATATTCCTTTGCCTTTGGGTGGAAGGATCTGTAGATATCTATGAAATCAATTTGCATCATAACCTCATTTACACTCCTTATTTCTCTGTTGAGGCTCTGTCTGGTTGATCTATCCAGGGGTACTGAAGTCTCTCACTATTAGGGTGTAAGAATTGATGTGTAATTCAAGCTTTAGTAGTGTTTCTTTTACATAAGTAGGTGCCCCTATATTAGGAGCATAAATATTTAAGATTGAAATCTCCTCTTGACCAATTTTTCCTTTGATGAATTAGTAGTGACCATCTTGGTACCTTTTAATTGCTTTTAGCTTAAAGTCTACTTTGTTAGATATTAGGATTGCAACCCCTGCTTGTTTCTTAGGACCATTTGACTGGAAAATCTTTTCCCAACCCTTTATTCTAAGGCTGTGTCTGTCTTTTCAGTTGAGGTGTGTTTCTTGTAGGCAACAGAAGGATGGCTTCTGTTGTTGTATCCATCTTGTTAGTGTGTGACGTTTTATAGGAGAGTTGAGACCATTGATATTAAGGGAAATTAGTGACCATTGATTCATATTTCCTGCCATTTTTGGTGGTAACTTGTTTGTATTTCCTTTCTCTAGGGTATTCTGATGTGGACTTCTTGATTGTTTGTGATTTGGTGGGTGTATCTGAGGTCCTTAGGTTGGAGTTTTCCCTCTAATACTCTCTGTAGTGATGGGTTGGTAGATAGATATACTTTCAGTCTGACTTTGTCCTGAAATTCCTTGTTTACTCCATCTATGGTGATTGATAATTTTGCAGGGTATAGTATTCTAGTTTGGTAGCCATGCTGTTTTAGTGTCTGTATAACTTCTGACCAAGCCCTTCTAGCTTTTATTGTTTCCATTGAATAGTCAGGCGTTATTCCGATGGGTCTGCCTTTATATGTGAGTTGTCCGTTTTCTTTTGCAGCTCTTAAATTTTTTCTTTGTTCTGTATGTTTTGTGGCTTGATTATAATGTGGCGCACTGACTTTTTTTTAGGATCATATCTATTTGGTGTTCTGTAAGCTTCTTGTATCTTTATAGGCATTTCCTTCTTCAGGTTAGGGACATTTTCTTCTATGATTTTATTGAAAACATTATCTGTGCCTTTGAGGTGGTATTCTTCTCCTTCTTCTATTCCTATTATTCTCAAATAAGGTCTTTTCATGGTGTCCCAGAATTTCTGAACATTTTGAGTTATGGCTTTTTTAGTTTTACTATTTTCTTTGACTGATATATCTATTTGAGCTACTGAGTCTTCCACTTCAGAGATTCTATCTTCCATCTCTTGAACTCTGTTGGTTATGCTTGTATCTGTGGTTCCAGCTTTTTTCTTTTCTATTTCCATCCTTGCCTCATTTTGTGCCTTTTTTATTGCTTCTATTTCAGCTTTTATTTCAGCTTTTAGTTCCTGGCATGTTTCTTTCATAGATTTGTTCATCTCTTCCAATTTTTTGTTTGTATTTTCTTCTATTTCTTTAAGACTTTTTTTCATATCTTCTTTTACAACTTCGATGATCATCAAAAAGGAATTTTGGGTGTTGCTTCCTTCTGTTTCCTCTTCATTGCTCAGTTTAGGTCTTGTATTTGTATGATCGCCACTCTCTTCTGGAGTTACCATGTTGTCCTTTGTATTATTATGTAATTTTTTGCACTGACGTTTGCCCATGGCTTCAGTGGTTCACGATTAGATGGCTCCTGGTCAGTTGTGGCACTCGGGTTTGTGTGCCTCCTGTCACCTATCTGGTCAGGGACTGAGTCTGTCCTTCAGAGACCCCTGCAGATGTTGGTTTACTCAGTTCGAGGTGGCGGTGGGTAGCCGTGCAACTTTCCTCAGCAGTAGCTGCGGGTATGGTGACCTGCAGATTTTATCCGCCCCTGCTCCAAGGTGCACTGGGACTCTGCAGACAGCACTTGGTCCTGGGAGCGGAACCGAAAGCTATGGGAGCTGAACTCTCCCTCCCAGGCTGGGATATAGGCGCTTGGGCCTGGTGACCCCTCCTCACCTCTGGGTGGGGTCTGAGTCTATCCTTCAGAGACCCCTGCAGATGTTGGCTCACTCAGTTCAAGGTGGCGGTGGGTAGCTGTGCAACTTCCCTCAGCATGAGCTGAGGTATGGTGACCTGCAGATTTTACCCGCCCCTGCTCCATTTGCATCATAACCTCTTTTAGACTCCTTATTACTCTGTTGAGTCTCTGTCTGGTTAAACTATCTAGGGTTGAAAGTGGGGTATTGAAGTCTCCCACTATTAGGGTATGAGAATTGATGTGGAATTCGAGCTTTGGTAGTGTTTCTTTTACATAGGTTGGTGCCCTTACATTTGGAGCATAAATATTCAGGATTGAAATTTCCTCTTGACCAATTTTTCTTGTCATGAATAAGTAATGACCATCTTGGTCCCTTTTAATTGATTTTAGGTTAAAGTCCACTTTGTTAGATATTAGGATGGCAACCTAATCCTAATACACAGCTTGTTTCTTAGGACCACTTGACTGAAAAATCTTTTCCCAACCCTTTACTCTAAGCCTGTGTCTTTCTTTGTGGTTGATGTGTGTTTCTTGTAGGCAACAGAAGGATGGCTTCTGTTGTTGTATCCATCTTGTTAGTGTGTGTCGTTTTATAGGAGAGTTGAGTTCTTTGATATTAAGGGATACTAGTGACCTCTGATTGATATTTCCTGCTATTTTTGGTGGTAACTTGTTTGCATTTCCTTTCTCTGGAGTATTCTTCTGTGTGGTTATTGATTGTTTGTGGTTTAATGTGTGTATCTGGGTTCCTTAGGTTGGAGCTTTCACTCTAATACTTTCTGTAGCACTGTTTTGGTAGATAAATATTGTTTCTGTCTGAATTTGTCATGAAATATCTTGTTTACTTCATTTATGGTGATTGATAGTTTTGCAGTGTATAGTATTCTATTTTGGCAGCCGTGCTCTTTTAGCATCTCTATAACTTCTGACCAAGCCCTTCTAGCTTTCATTGTTTCCACTGAATAGTCAGGTGTTATTCTGATGAGTCTGCGTTTATAAATAAGTTGGCCCTTTTCTTTTGCAGCTCTTAAATTTTTTTCTTTGTTCTGTATGTTTTGTGGCTTGATTATTATGTGGCGCACTGACTTTTTTTTGGAATCATATCTATTTGGTGTTCTGTAAGCTTCTTGTATCTTTATAGGCATTTCCTTATTCAGGTTAGGGAAGTTTTCTTCTATGATTTTATTGAAAACATTATCTGTGCCTTTGATCTGGTATTCTTCTCCTTCTATTCCTATTATTCTCAAGTTAGGTATTTTCATGGTGTCCCAGATTTCCTGAACATTTTGTGTTATGGCTTTTTTGGTTTTAGTATTTTCTTTGACTGATATATCTATTTGAGCTACTGAGTCTTCCACTTCAGAGATTCTATCTTCCATCTCTTGAACTCTGTTGGTTATGCTTATATCTGTGATTCCAGCTTTTTTCTTCAGGTTTTCTCTTTCCATCTTTGCCTCATTTTGTGCCTTTTTTATTGCTTCTTTTTCAGTTTTTAATGCTGGCATGTTTCTATCATTTTTTGGTTTACCTTTTCATGGTTTTCTTTCAAGGATTTGTTCATCTCTTCCAATTTTTTGGTTGTATTTTCTTCTGTCTCTTTAAGGGAATTTTTCATATCTTCTATAAGAGCTTCAGTGATCATCATAAAGGTATTTTTGGTGTTGCTCCCTTCTGTTATGTCTTCATTGCTCAGTTCAGGTCTTGTAGTTGTAGGACTGCCACTTTCTTCTGGAGTTACCTTTTTGTTCTTTATATTATATATATATATATATATTTGTGCTAGTGTCTGCCCATGGCTTCAGTGGTTCATAATTAGGTGGCTCCTGGTCTGTTGTGGCAAGCGGGCTTGTGTGTCTCCTGTCACCTCTGAAGAAGGGGTCTCCTCATCTCTAACTCTGCTCTGTGCAGGGGACTTAATTTCAAGTCCTCAGCCCTTCTCTGTTTGAGCAGTTGGAGACGGGGTGGTTGAGCAAATTCCCCTGTCTTAGCAGCAGCTGGGGGGACCCTGACAGCCAAAGTTTATGTCCGTCTGCTAAAGAATGTGTGGGGACACACTCCACAGATAACACCTGGTCCTGGAACTGGTACCCAAAGAGAATGAAATTTTCCCTGGCAGGGAATCAGGTGCTGGGGCTTGCTGACCCCACCTTACCTTTGAGCAGAGTCTGAGTCTGACTTTCAGAGTCCTCAGTCCTTCTCTGTTTGAACAGTTGAAGGCAGGATGGCTGCACAAGTTCCCTTATCTTAGCAGCAGCTGGGGGGACCCTGACAGCTAAAGCTTATGTCTGTGTGCTACAGAGTGTGTAGGGACACGCTCCACGGACAGCACCTGGTCCTGGAACCGGACTGTCAGCATCCTTGTAGTTCTTGCTAGTTTCAGAAATTTTCTGAGACCTTTGAGTTGGTTACTTCCTGAGGTCATTGTACTTCCCAACAGGATGTCTGAGCACCTTCAGTACATTCTGTGTCTTCAAGAACTTTCCTCCAATAAGGAACGTTTTATCTCAAAGGATATTGCTACATAGTGGGCTTTAAGTTTATTCCACTGCAATGCCTTCCATGAGTTGTCTGGAGGAGAAAGGATAAGCATTAGCTATAGGTAGTTATCATTTGTCTGACTCCTGATATCCTAGCCAATTTAGCCAGAATACAGAGTATTTTGGAGAGAAGGGGTGTGATGGGGGAAGCATGGAAATGCTACAAAATTTAGTAAATGTCTAGCAGACAATGATGAATTTCTTCAGGATATGGGACTCAGTTTTACCAGAGTACTCAATAAAAGCATCTAATCTATAGTAGTCTGACCTTAGTTTATGCTAATAAAAATAGCAGCACAGAACTGGCAAGATAATTCTGCAGATAAAAGTGGTTGATCTATTCCAGATGACATGAGGGTTAACCAGGATGTAAGTATGTAAGTTGGGTAAAGAGGGAATTGACTTTTTCAAGTTGTCAAATTGTCCTCTGACTTTCAAACTGGCACCATCCATGTTTGAATTCATGAACACATCACATACAAACACACACACACACACACACACACACACACACACACACACACCTCAATATAAAATAAATGTAATTTTTTAAAAATTTAAAGAAAAATAACATCCCAGACTTATTGAGTACAAATGATTTTCTGAGGTAAATGATCATGGTTCTTCTCTACTTATAAAAATACTTTTGTATTGGTGCTTTCTCTGCATATACATCTGTGTACCACATGCATGCTTGGTGCCCATGGAAGTCAGAAAAGGGAGACAGATCCCCCAGGACTAGAATTACAAAGGATTTGTGAGCTGACAGGCGGGTCACATATGGGGCCTGTTGAAGAGTATCCAGTACTTTTAACAGCTAAGGAAAATTCTGTTGTTATTTTTTTTTTGAGAATTTTGTACAATATGTTTCTAATCATATGCATTCTCTCTCCCAAGCTTCTCTAAAATTCACCCTCCACCTCTGCCTACATTACAGTATCATTGCTTTGTAATGATCATTTTTTCATACAGTCCAGGTTATCATAGAACTCACTGTGTGAATGTCTCAGAACCATCAAGACCAAGTTTTCAAAATAAAGAACTCATTTATTTGCCCCAGAGAGACAGAGGGCAGGGAATAAGAGCAAAAAAACAGAAGATAGAGGATGAGAGAAAAGGAGAAAGAAATAAGGGAAAGGTGGCAGGGATATTTGTCCTGGAGGAACAAATGACCATCTCTGGAAAGACATGAGACAGACATGGCATATAGGAAAATAGGAAACCCTTTGTACCTTTATAAACAAAAATAAGGTGCTTAATTTTAATTGGGTGTGTTAATTAGAGCAGCCAAAAGGGGCTTTTGATTGCTGGACTTTAATACTTTGTTAACAGGACCTTGGAGTGATCCTCACGAGGAGAAAGTGGAAAAATATGGGAATAGATCTTCATGGCTTTTATCAAGGCAGAGAGGGTAAAAGAGCAAGGCCTGCCAAAGCCACATGCTTGAGTGGACTAGTAAGCCTTCACTAGATAGACAAGACTGGCCTTGAACACTCAGAGATCTGCCTGCCTCTGTCTTCCAAGTCCTGGAAATAAAGGTGTACAACACTGCACCTACCTATTGTTATTCTTATTTTTCAGTGAGAAAACAGAGGCTTAAAATCTCACATACCTGGTCATTGATAGAATCAGGACTTGCAGTACATTGCCAAGGAACTGCTTAACCCTTTTATCTAGGAGACAGCTGAAGAAGGTCTTATGATGATGGATAGAAAAGTTCTAGTGCAGGCAATAGCAGAATGTTCTCTTGAAACATTTGCCAAACCAAACAATGATATTGTCTTAGTCAGATCTACCACTACACCAAAAACTTGAGATATTCACTTATAAAGATAAAAGATGTACTGGAGGCTCATTGTTTTGGGAGTTTAGTCCCTCATTGGTTTAAATGATTAGTTGGGCTAGTAAGTAGGAGCATATTATGTCAGGAGATGTGGCATTGCCACATTTCTTACCTCATGCCCAAGGAGCAAAATGGAGAAACAGACAAAGGGCAGGGAGAAGATTCAGGAAGATATGCAGATATGCAAGAAAAAGAGAAAGGGGGGGGGGCAAGATGAGAGGCTAAACAAGAAGGGTGTGTGTGTGTGTGTGTGTGTGTGTGTGTGTGTGTGTGTGTGTGTGTGTGTAGATTACAAAAGAACATTTGGGAGCCAACTCTTTCAACCATGTGGATCATGAGCATGACTCTTAGAATCTTTCTGATCCCTCTTCCTCAATGTCCTCTGATACCTAGAGATACAGTAGCTATGATAAAGAGATATGTTGGTCTCTGTATTGTGTCCAGTTGTGGTTTTCCATGATGGTTTCCCTTTGCTATAAAGAGAGGCTTCTTTGCTGAAGGGTGGTAGTTACATTTATGCAGGAAAGTGGTTCATTCACTAACACCAACTGATTTTGAAGACTACGGGCAGAGTGAGGAAGGAGGACTTAGGAAAAGACTGAAAGTAAAAACATCAAAGAAGGACTAAGACCTTGTATATAAGCAAGTTAAAATAAATCTAGTAAAGCTTTCTGGGTGGAAAAAAATTATATGATGAAGCAATATGGCAAGAAAAATTGAGAAAGTTACATCTTCTGAAGTGTGTGCAATGGTTTTATTGTGGTGCTTTTATTCATTTACTCATTTACAGTGCTATTGATAGGCCCTATTATGCTTGCTAGACAAGCCTTATATGCCTGAAGTACATACAGATCACTAGGATGTGTATGTGTGTTTGTGTGTAAGTACATGCACATAAGAACATGATATATGCCAGATGAGGCATATGTTCTAACATTCTCTGCCTTATTCCCTTAAGACAGAGGCTCTTTCTCAACCTGGAGCTGGACTGGCACCAGCAAGTCCAGTGAGCCTACTATCTCTCAGCCACACAGCACTGGGGTTATAGGTATGTTTTCCCATAGTTGGGTTTTATTTGGGACCTGGGTATTTGAATTTGGATACTCAAACTGGCAGAGTAAGTGTGCTTTTATTCACACTTTCTTGCCTTTGTGTAGAGTACCAACTCAGGTCTCCATATTTGTGCAGCAAATACAGTACTCATCAAGCATCTCCCCATGTCCTGAAACATAGGATTTTCAGAAACAGGATCATGATAGGTTTTCTGGATTCAAATTCAACTATCTCAGGTTGGTCCTGCATTCAAAATCTTTCTGCATCTTTCCCAACTGATAGAATTCCAAGAGTGCTTCACTACTACAGACTTGATTATATCTTTTCTTCAAAGACAAAATTGTCATATTAAAAGTCATTTATTATCACTGGGGGAGAAAAGGCATATCTCAAAGCACAGGAGTGGAGGTAAAAGGACAACTTTGTGATCTCAGTTTTTCTCCTTTTACTTCAGTAATCAAAATCAGGTCATCCAGAAAGCACTTTTACTTACTAAGATTCTAGATAGATGGACTGTAGAGTATTGTGGTATTTACCTATTTATTTGTTTGTTTATTGCTATTATTGTTGGATGGACCATACATGAGGATAACCTGTGAGAATCATTTTCTTTGTCTACCATGTCCATCCATCCCTAAGGCTCAAATGAAGGTCATAAAGCTGGACAACATATGTCTCATATGTCTTTCTCTGCTGAGCCATTTCATTGGCCCAACTAGTTTTTACAGTTCTTGTAAGGTGTCCATTACTTTATAAAAATGAAAACATTTCCCCATAAAATTTCTAGCTACTGGTTAATTGGTTCAAAAAATGTCTATTGGTAATATTGAGTTATAGGGATATTCTATGGTGATTAGAAGTGACACAGCCTTGGCTAGTGATTATAATTAACATGATAAGCATTACCAATGATTAGAAAAGGATTATGACTATGGCAGCTCATTTCACTGTTCATTGATTGTTGATATTGTGATATCTGGTGCTGACAACTTGACATTCATGTTCACAGTTAATCCTCTCAATAGCTCCAGGAAATGTGTGATTTCTATTTGTGTTTCTATTTATGTATGTTTCCATGTGTATGTTTGCTGAGCAAAGAAGACTAAAAGTTGTTAAACAACTTGTCCCAAAAGAAGATATAATGATAGGCAGCAAAGGCAAAGCATTGAAAGGTTATGTTTTGGTGATAGAAAGTCTACATTCTTCATCAACAGGTGGGTTCTAATCTTTTTCTCAATCTGTGTGTGTGTATAGTATATGCATATATGTATATGAATACACACATGAAATTCAGAGGAGCACACTTTGGGTGTCCCCTATCTGTCACTATCTAATATTATTCCATTAATTTCAAGTCTCTCACTGTACCTGGATCTAGGTTGGCAGCCAGAAAGCTCAATCAATTCTATCATTACCTCTACAGTACAGGAGTTAAAAGTATGCAGGAAACCACATCCAGAGTTTTAGACAGAAATCAGATTTAAACTCATTTCTTCATGCTTTCATGCTTGTGCATCAAACACTCTTACTCACTGGGTAGTGTCCCTGATCCTGATCATTTTTTTCTTTTCAATAGAAAAAAAAATAAAATAAAACATGTTCCAGGCAATGGGAATAACAAGTGCATGGGCTCTGGAGCAAAAGTGAGTCTAAAATACAAAGAAGTTGTGTTTTATGAAAGATTGTCATCTGAGGAAATGGAAAAGATTATTGGGAACAAGATTGTTAAGAAAAAGTAGTAACTGGTGGGAAAGCACATAAGACATACATCCAGAGCCACAGAAAGACTTGAAGCTTTCATTTGTCACATTCTCATTCTTTTTCACAGTATTCACTTCAGCAAGTTGTAGACTTAAGTCCACACTGATCATGACATACATATCACACACACACACACACACACACACACACACACACACGCACACGCACACGCACACGCACACGCACACACACACACACACACACAAGCAAATATATAATATTAACAAATAACATAGCATAGAAGTTCATGCCTTTAATTCCGGCACTCAAGAACCAGAGGCAGGCAGAAGAGTTGGGTCTATATAGTGAGACCTTGTCTAAATCAGGAACCAAGTAATGAAGAAAGAAAAAAGGAAGGAAAGCAGAGAGGAAGCAAGGGAAGAAAAAAGGAAGGAAGGAGGGAGGGAGGAAGGAAAGAGGAAAGGGTGGGTAAAGAAAGACATTGAGGATTTGCTAATGAGAGGATCTCCTTTGTGGAAGGGGATTGCTCTGCCATGCTACAGAGATGCAGGGCCTTCTAGTGGTGAAATAAAGTTTAAGGTTCCCCAGGAAGATTTTTCGAGCTCTTTTAGGAAAAATCAGATGTATCATACATAGAATGTTCAATGTTCAGCTGGGGCAGGTTGGGAGAGTGCCATAAGAGTGTTGTGCCCTGGTCACAAGGCCCCTGAAAAGATCACCAGAGACTTGAACTCTCCAAAATGCAAAAGCAAGGTTTATTGAAAAGTTATGAATCCAGTGATAAGGACCTTGCTCTGACACACAGGTATGACAGTGTCCAGAGGAAATGCAGTGACTTTGGGAACTGGGATTTTAAGGCAAAAAATAACAAGGTTATTCATCAATTGATGTCTTTTAGTACGGATTCTGATTAGCTTTGAGGGGGTTAGACTTCCTCTGTTATCTTATTGCTGTTTGCCAAGCCTTTTCTTTGACTACCTCCTGGGTTGGATTTTTCTGGACTATCTCTGGTTCTGAGACATTCCATGGATAATTAACTGTTATCAGCCCCTGAGCTACCTTCCCTCTCTGAACTTTGTTCCTATGCAGATTGTCTAGAAGCTGAGAACTTTTGCTCAAAAAATGAAGGTGCTTTTCTAGTTCAAGAGGAGGCAAGGAAGGTCCTTGGGAGCATCAGCCAGGGCATATGTGATCTCAGCAACAGTGCCAGAAGTTCAAAGGTCTCCGAAGCCAGCGACACAGACAGGGGTTAGTCTCAAAGTCTGCTTGATTTTGGGTATCATCCTAGAGGCTGGAGAAGCCTGTCTTTGCAAGACAGTGTGATACTAGGGGACCAAAGTTACAATTTTTTTAATCATTTTATCAAGGAGTAGCTTTGTACTACCAGGGCTTACAATTTACTGCTGCTTCATTAACATATCAACCACCTGCCCTGGGTGCTAGTTCATTAGCATATCAAATCCTCTCTTCCTTCAAGTTAAAATTTCTATGAGTTGTCTTGTGGAAGTTTCATTATTATATCACTTGCCCTGAGGCCTCACACTTGTCTGAGGTATTTTGTGCAGGCTCTTACCTTACAAGTACTAAATTATTCCCAGTCACATAAAATGGTTTACAGGTTAAACAAAATGAATTCACTTATGTTCTTAACCAGATGATGAATTAGGAAGAGGTTGTGTCTTTGAATCATTGGGATGGAGGGTTGAGTTTGAAACCCATAATTTCTGTAAACGAACAAACAACAAATGAAACAAAAAATTTGTGTAGCAATAAACCTTGCAATCCAAAAACTGGGACAGCAAAGACTTTAGGTCCCTGGGGTTCAATTGCCAACCAGCCTATTTAGATAGGTGCAGTCCAGGCCAAGTGAGAGACCCCATTTCCAGTTGTCTGTCCTCTACCTTTTGCATACTGATAGCATGGCCACTCCAATATATCCGTGAGTGGAAGGTTTTTAGTGTAGACGCAAGGGAGAGAACTGTCAGAGGCATCTAGAAGACTAGTGCAAAGAGAGAGAGTAGTAGAGAGAACATGGCCAGCATACGAGATTTGGCTATAAGAGCAGAGAGCAAGAAGGAAAGAGAAAAAGAGTCAAGAGAGAGGAACAAGAGAGAATAGAGAATAAATGATGAGCTATAAAGACAATGAGAAGCTGAGGGAAAGAAAACCCATGATTTAGAGAAGCTTGAGGTGAGTGGTCGTGAAAAGAGCTGAGAAGAGCCTGGAAAGTAGCAGTGACTCTGACATATGATACCAAGGGAGCCTTGAGGCCTGTATGTGCTCTGGTATTCAAATAGACACCACAGAGAGCCATTTGTTCATTCCAACAGTGATATGGAAATGCTTCCTTTGGTAGAGAGGAATCAGCTTTTTTAGTTCCTGGGGAATGCTGGTTCTTGTATAACTGCCAGAATTTGGACCTGACAACCTCGACATTCACACACATGCATGCACATCTTAACAACCAAGCACACATGTACAGACAACACATCAACATGCTTGCACAAGCACACACAAATTCAACTGCAAACCAAAATAAATGCTAGGATGGAACCCAGGGTTTACATACATCCCCATCCTTCCTTCTTTTATATAGATTTTTTTTGAATAGAGGAAGAAAAGGCAATATATTTGGTTACTACTTTCTGAAATCTTTTATTTTGTTATATAGAGCATGTTTTTTTTTTTAATGATATTATTGAGACTGGAGAAATATTTTTTTTCTTTAAGCATAAAGACATGAATTTGATCCCCTGAACCCATGTTTAATATAGTGGGGCAGGCATGATGATTCACACTTGTAATTCCAGCACAATAAAAGCAGACATAGGTGAATCCCTAGGAACTCAGATATTATGGTTCGTTCTGATTTTCAGCTTAACACAATGTAGAATTATCTGGGAAGGGTAAGAATAATTTACATAAGGTTGAGAAAAAACTATTTAAAAGGAAATAGTATGCTAAGCATTCTGTTAGGTCTCATGTAGTGCATATATCCAGAAATGAGTTCAACCTAGACTACAAAAGGAAGTCTGGCAGGTAGATAAAAGCCAAATCCTCAGGATCTTGTGAAACCAGTTGCCATTGGCCAGAAGTCATTTTCCTTACCTCTGGCATAAGGAAAATCATATCAAAGCCTATGCTGGCCTCAAGGCTCTCTTGGTATCACAGATAACCGTTATACATGCAAATGCTATGCTACCATCTTGCCCCAGTCATCTACCTTATAGTTCACATGATTTGTGCCCTTATACCACACACACACAGTGCTCTATTCTCTGCCTTTTGCAATCTGCATTATGCTCTCCTGATTCCCTAGCACTGGCCATGCCCAACCTCCTTAACTTTCTCTGTGCTCTAGTGTGGTCATGTTGGCAGTTTCTTTACTACATCCCTTCACATACACTTGTTCCCTCAGTTTCTCACTGTGGCATGGTGTGATCTGCTGTCTCAAGCTTCTGCTGCTCTCATTCCCATAGTAGTGGGATGTAACCTGAAATTTTAAGCTAAATAAGCCTTTCTTTTCCATGGTGCTTTTTGTCAGGGCATTTTGAAACAAATCACATCAGTACTAGATTTATATATACAGCTTTTTTCTTGTCCCTATTCCCTAAATGATACAGTTACTATCATTACTTACGTAGCTTTTCATTGTTTTCAGTATTAGTCATCCTGAGGCTAGCATCTATGGGAGACATATCAAAAGCAAATAATAGGCTATTTTACATAAGGAACCTGAACCTCTACAGGGTATGCTATCTGCAGAATATTCTAGAATCTTTCTCTTCCTTATATTAAAAGAAGACTATATTGTGTGTATAAAGAGAGGGAATTTCTTAAAATTGCTAATGCAGAGTTTCAGCTACAAAGATGGCAGTTAAATGTGGTTCTTACATATCATACTCTCTATTTCTATTTTAGCTTTACTTTGGTGTGTGTGTGTGTGTACATGTACACACAAAAGAGGACAGAAGAAGAGAAGAGGTATCATTAAGCTCATTTACAGGCAGCAGGGAGCCACATGCTCCTGAGCAGGTACAATGAATGCTCTTAACCTCTGAGCCATCTTTTAGCTCCATGTAACCCTCCCCCCACCCCGAAAAGATAAACTAACACAAACAAACAAAAACTAATGCTTATGAGGATAAGGCAATCTGACAACAAAACAAAGCTACAGAACTTAGGGCTGATGAGATGGCTCACAAGGTGAAGGTATTTTCAGCAAAAAATCTGATGAACTGAATTTGAGTCTTAGTTCTCAAATGATGGAAGAAAACAACTAACCCATGTCTTGTGATTTCACATAGGTGTGTGACATGCCCACACTCCCAGATAAACACAGAATAAATAACAAATAAATAAACAAATAAGGCAAGGAGATGAACCAGGATGCCAGGCAGCCTAAAGTGAATTGTTTGTAAAACCCAAGCTTGACTTTGTCCCCAACTTTTCCTGTAGTAGTTGCTGAGGAGAAAACAAAGACAGACTGCCTATCTTGTTAAGGTCTCAGGAAAGTCACACATACCGCAAAGGACTTGAGCAAAGCAAATTTACTTCCACACAAGAGTGCAGCACTGTAACATACTCAGATGGCTAAAAGGCATATGCAGCCCCACTACATTTTTATCCCTGTTCCCCAACTCCTGCCCCAAGAGGGGCCTGTTCCTCAAGACAGATGGTCAGTGATAGAACTTACATTCTCATGTGTACTGAAATAAACAAACAACAACAACCTCCCCCACTCAAAAAACCTTAAAAAACAACATAATTGCAAGTTTTAAAAACAGGATGATACTTTGAGCTCATGTTACACAAATACTGTCAGGTCTGTCAAGAAGCCACAGCACAGAGAGTTAAGAGTTTCCTACTGAGAAGAGTAAACTGAAGACAAAGGAGATTGTGGCTGACTCATGAAGTCTCTAACATTTTAGAGGCAAATGTCTCTTTGGAAAAAAAAAAAATAGCCCATTTCTCTTAAATTTCCCAGTAGGGAACACAGAAGGGCTTATAGGTAACAAAGTACTTTCATCATCCCCTGTTCCTCAAACTTTAGACCCAGGAGCAAAAAGATGACTTTAGCAACAGAAAGTAATTGAAGCTGAAAACATGCTGCACCTCAGCTTGATGAGGAAACAGTGCCTAATCATGAGCTTCCCCATTTCTCAACTATGTACCTAAGACCTTAACCTTTATGTACCTGTAAGTATCCCATCTCTGTGGTTTTTCTCAGCTTGCAGGTTACTGTTGTCTTACAGCAGGAACTGTGCTTTGCAAATGTTTAATTTTAAAGAGCTTTTTGTCTTACTCACTTTCATGGCATCTCAATGTCCACTGAAGCCATTAATCTCTCTAGATAGGTGTGTGTGTGTGTGTGTGTGTGTGTGTGTGTGTGTGATATGACAAGCTCCATGTAATGAGTAGTGGTTAGCAACTCAGGGGAGTACTTGAGTAGCATACATGAAACCCTAGATTCAGTCCCCAGCACCACACAATGGATGTGGTAGCTTACATCTGTAACCCCAGTGTTTGGGAGATATAGGCAGAAAAAGGCAGATGTTTAAGGGCAATCTGGGTTGCATAGCATGTTTGAAGCCAGTTTGTGCTACACAGAAATATAAAAGAAAGAAAAAGAAAAGAAAGGAAAAAGAAGGTGATGAAAGGAGAGGCAAACAGAAGAAAGGAAACCATGGTTTAGGGAAGGTCAGGAAAGACCTATGGGCAAGCTTTTTATCACAAGGAGACTTACTTCTGAGCCTCCATACCTGTGAGCCTGCACTCTCCCATACACTCACACTCACATACTCACACACACACACAAATTCACACACATACAATCACACAAACTTACACACACATACTCACACACATATAACACAAACAGCATGTTCTAAGCTTACAATTTGAAAGATGTAAATTTCTTTGCTCTAGATGTGGAAAAGTGATTTGTGCTGACATTGATTAGTCATCACATCTGATATCTACTCTGCACATACCTGTGTCCTCACTAGCCCAGGGGTTTTTCTGTCAACCTGCCAAGGCTTATCCATGATACTGGCAGTGTCTTGGGAAAACATATATAGATGCTTCTCATCATAAACTGGTGCTACATTCTAATGTTATCATACATTTTAAATATTCCAAGTCAAAGCTGTACTTCATATAGCTGAGAAAGGTAAGTAGGAAAGAGATAGGATATGAAGCTCCCTGATAAAATGCTTACTGTGAAAGCACAAAGACCTGAGTTCAGATTCTCAGCCCTTGGCTTTTACAAGCTGAGCACCATGGTTTATTCCTATAATCTTAGCACTAGGGACTGGAAGATCTTGTCTCAAAAATAAATAAGCAAATAAAATTTAAGTGAAAAAGTAATTGAAGAAAACAATATTGATTTCTGAGCACTACCCCCATCCTCGGCTGCGTGCGTGTGCACGCGTGCGCGCACACACACACACACACACACACAGGTTCATGCAGCACACACAAAGATTAGCATATGAAAAAAGCTAATGAAGGAGAGAAGGATTGAAAACTCTTCCATACCAGGACTGACATGTAACACAGAATGCATAGAGAAAGTCACGTTCTGTGATTGAATGAAAGTCTGTGATACTAGAATGTAAGAGTACTAACCCTGTATACAGTGTGTGTCTTGAGTTTCTCATTTGTTTTCCAGTCCAATGGCCCACTTCTTTGCAAAGTTCTATCTTTTTTAGTGAACTGCTTTTGTGTCTATCACTACCCATGTGGTCCAGTTCTTTATCTGGGCTTAAGAGCCTGGAACTCTCAATGGGAGCCCTCCAGATCTGGATGTCTACCTGTCCAATGTCATGACTTACCAACACTGTACAGTATTAATTATTTCATTCTTTAACAGCAGTAAAAGAAGAGACAAAGACACAGTTCTACTCTGTCATCCTAGGGAGCGAGGGCTGGTGGGGGTTGGTGGTGTTCTTTTAGAGACCCTAACTTGGGTCAGACTGGGACTGGCAGCTTTGGTGCAGGAAATAATTTCAAGGTGTGCCAGTATGAATTAGAGCTGGTGATCTTATGAAAGATACTGTAATATAGAGTTAAGCATGAGGGTTAATAGAGAAAGGCATTTACTTGGGGAGAAAATAGAAACATGGGTGTGGGCTTCTTGAGAAAAACAGTGTGAGAGGCAGAATGCAGAGAGACAAAAAAAGGAAAAAAAAACAGAAATTAAGACTTTGACTTTAGGCAGAATAATATTCTGTTAACATTTGCCTTATTGATGGATCAAAAAATACATTTTAAAAAATTGCTAATCAATCTCTCATTCTTTTCTCCTTCTGGTGATAAAGGAGTTTGTTGTCTGGTAGCTCTGGTAGCTTGAATGGAATTATAATCTGATAAGGTTAAAAAGCAGGAGTGACTAGGGTTGCACCAGGGTTTAAAGTATACCTACTTTAAAGGGTGTTCTGGTAAGATTCATAGGGAATTGCAACTTTATAGCTGAGAAACAAGAAAGGTCTTAAGCAGTTGTTAATAGCTCTGGAATACTTACTTCTGAGCTGGTAAAAAGCTTTAACCAGGCTGCAACAAGGGACTCCTTCCTCTCTTTTCTGATGTCACCATAATTTTTGATGTTTCTTTTTCCTGCCTCATGGTACTGGGTCTCACTGAGAGTTGTAGTTCCTTACTAGCACCTGGGATCTTGAAGGGATATCTGGGTATTGGCTTATGTAATCCTAACCCAACATCTCCCTTCCAGAACCTCAACTTGCATAAACAAAAGGTTTCTCCCTTCTTATGAAAAAGCATTTTCCTAATGTAAAAGCTCAAATTAATATATATAATTAAACCTTTATCTAAAACATTTGACATAGCAGGGAACTTGACACAAATTTTCTGAAATATACAGTGACAAAACAGATAGCCACTGCTATCTAGAGGTACAACTATCTTAGGAGCTACATGAATGTTATTACATTTTGTGTGTGTGTGTGTGTGTTTGTATGTGTATATTTCCTTGCCACATCATACTTGTAGACATCTGAGAACAACTTCTGTGCCTGTTGTCTTCTACCTTGAGAATTCCAAGGACAGAAATCAGACTTGATAGCAAATGCCTTTAGACAGTGAGTGGCTTCACTGGCTCATTCACAAACACAAACATTTCTTTCCTTTTCTCTCATTTCCTCATTTATGTTTCATCTTATAGTATCTCTTCTCACTTTGAATGAGAAATTTATAGGCATTCATAGCATTCACATCAAATATAAATATATGCATATATATATATATATATATATATATTACAAAGAGGCTCAAACTTTGCAGTTTTGGTGAACCTCAAATGTCATTCTAAAAAATATTACTGAAAAAAATAAAATGGTGGAAGAGAGAAAAAAGAAGAAAAATGTTTTCTGCCCTTAATGTACTCCCTTAGAACAATGGTCCTTATAAGCTTATTATATTTCTTACATTACATTGGCTCACCGCCATGTTTACACAGAACTTTCATTTACTATTAAAGCACCTTGGAGAAAGAAAAGCAAGTACCAGCCTTTCCAAAGGGGCCATTTCTTTCATTCCCTTTGCTCTCGTTTCTTTATTTAAGTTTCGTCTTGGATGAGAGGTATACAGGTATTCATATCACAGCTATGAAAGCATCCTTTTAGGCCTCTACAATAAGACAGAGTCAGAGAATGTTGGATTTTGTTCAAGACATCCCAAAATCAAGTTCTCATCACAAAGGGGATTTATTTGCCCCAGAAGGACAGAGGGAAGGAATAAGAGATACAAACAGGAGTTAGATGAAGAAGAAGAGGAAGGGAACAACAGAGCTGGAGAACAGGGAGAAGGAGACAAAGACCTGCCTCTAGATAAAGAGGAGGCAGACAAGGCACATAGGTGATTTATAAGGGAGAAGGAGACAAAGACCTGCCTCTAGATAAAGAGGAGGCAGACAAGGCACATAGGTGATTTATAAGGTAAAGGGGGAACCACATGTTTGAACACTGTATTTAGCTTTTAAATGGGCATGTTAATTAGGTGAGCCAAAGGGGGCTTTTGATTCCTAGACTTTAGTACTTTGATTTTGGGACCATGGTGGTCAGCCTCAGAAGGAGGAATTAGCCAAAGAGGGAAATAGACCTTAGAGGCTAGCTTTAGAAATGTAATCTAATGTTGTTTGTTTGTTTGCTTGTTTGTTTGTTTGTTTGTTTTAAGATAGAAGGAATGTTTGTTTGTTTGTTTGTTTAAGATAGAAGGAATGTCTCTAGCCAGCCAGAGCCATGTTTTCCACGCTCTGGCGGGCTAGAGACCCTTCAAGATTAACAGAAAACGAGCATGCAATTTTAATGTAAGTTTTATATGAAAAAAGAGCCTTCAAAAATAAAGACTCAAAGAAACAGGAAAGCCTTATTATGTGTACATGACTCCTGTGTGTACATGGTGAATGGGTGTACACATTTGTGAGAAGGCCAGAGATCAAGATTGTCTTTTTAGAGAAAGGGTCTTTTCATTGTTTGTGGAGCTGAGGGATCCAGCTCAACTGGCAGACCACTGAGCTTTAAGAATCCTCCTATTTCCCCTTTCCCAGGACTAGGATTATTACCAAGTGTAGTTGGATCTGGCCTTTATTTGGATTCTGAGGATCAATCTCAGGTTCTCATGATTATACTACAGAAAACAAAACACTGAGCAATCCACCTCTCCAGGTTTGCTGGATTTTTTTTTTTCTCTCTCTCTTTTTTTTTTTTTTTTTTTTTTTTTTTTTTTTTTTTTTTTTTTTTTTTTTTTTTTTTTTTTTTTTTTTTTTTTTTTTTTTTTTTTTTTTTTTTTTTTTTTTTTTTTTTTTTTTTTTTTTTTTTTTTTTTTTTTTTTTTTTTTGTGAAGATGTGGATAACCATTTAGAAAAATGGCTAACTACAAAACATAAAATTGAGGAACTTCATTAATATATGTTTCTACAAGTTATTCTTTGTGTCTCCATGCTTTCAAAGATGAAGAGGATCTGTTTAGACTATAG
>PVIH01026132.1:0-19401 GCA_004025045.1 Sigmodon hispidus | reverse complement strand
TTCTTTGACCCAGAGATGGTTGAGCTGAGTGATGTTTAGTCTCCATGAGTTAGCAGGCTTTCTTTGGGTTTTGATGTTGTTGAACTCTAACTTTAGGCCCTGGTGGTCCGATATGTTACAAGGGATTATTTCCACGTTTTTGTATCTGCTGATATTTGCTTTATGACCAACTATGTGGTCAATTTTGGAGAATGTACCAGATCATGGAAATTCTTACAAGTAGGCATAACACTTATGTGTTTTGATTTTCACAAAAAGTCTATCATGTGCCCAATATGAAGATATGAAATAACCAATATTGTCACTACTCTTAAGATTCCATAGTTTAACAGCAGAAATGAACATATATTTTTGGCAAGAGCAATTTCAATCAGGCCCGTTTTGTGGTAGGATATATGGAACGAGATTTAGGTAGAAAATAACTTGAATTGGTTCTTCAATTAAGAATTTACTGGGAGGAAGACAAGATAGCGTATGCAAAGGCCTGAATACATGAATGTCCACTGAGCTAAAACAAAATTAGTTCAGTATAGAAATAGAAAATGGGAGAGGAGGAGGAAAGCCCAGGAGAGATGAAGCCAGAATTGTTAGCAGACAGAGCGGGGGATTTGAAGGCTAAGCTGCTTTTCCATTACATCAAAGAAAGTGAAGAGCTCCAGTTCAGAGGACGGATGTTTGGAGATTAGGTTTGCCATCTAGAAAATACAACAAGGGAAATGAAGTGGAGGAAGTGGTGTAGAGGCAGTTGAAGGATGTTACCTTGGGCCAAACTAAAATACTGAGTTGGAACAAAGCCAGTCAACTAGAAAATTTAGTGGAAAAGCATTTCATTCCCAGGTGACTGGAAGAGAAAAGTCAGAGATAACAAAAGAAGCCACAGGATTGCATAGATAGTATGCTTGGTCAGAGTAAATCAGGTGAAGACCAAAGTAGCAGCATTTATGCAAACACTCCTCAGTCTGACAGGCCTTATTCTCAGTGCCTTATCTGGGATCTCAGCTGAGATCATAAGACACGAAGCTTATCAGACTGCCCTTAGCTGATTCTCCTTCCTGATCCATGAAGTCTAAAGCCTAGGTGTCCTTTCTCAGGATGCCTTTTCTGGGGGTTGTCACAAGGACCTTTCATGACAGACTTTTTTTGAACCCTCAACTTTTAAATGATTTTTTTTTCTTAAAATCAACCTGTACTATTTTCTCACTATTGTCTAGAAATAGTTTGGATTTGTTTCTCAGTCTTTTTTTTTTTTTTTTTTCTTTTGGAATGAAGACAAACTTCTCACCCATTCTGAATGTTATAGTAAACATTGCCTGGGATGTTAAAAATCCCTGAGAGTTCAGAATAAAGGGATCATTTGAAATGTTGCCTTTAGAAATGTCTCTGGTGATCAATAAATACTTACTTCTTTTCAGACATCCTTTGTTTTCCTTTTATTTCTATTAAAAGCAAATTGTGTTGCTGAAATGTTCTTTTTTTAATCTGGATATTTTGTTACTTAACAACCTTGTCAGATTTTCCACCTACAACTAAAGTTGCTGAGTACAAAAGCTCCTGGAAAGTCACACGAGGACGTACACACGCTGGAAGGAATCCAGGAGGCAGGTCGATCTTGCGGATTTAGCTATAAATTGGTGGCTGTGGTTTGAGTTCTTACTCTTTCTGAGAAATGTAACTCAGAAGTGAACTGGTTATTACAAGGCATGAGTACTGACAAGACTTTTTTGCTAAGTGGAAAAAAAAATAATGTCAGAGCTGTGCTTGATTTGACTGATGGGTTTAACAATGTTGGCTTTGCTTTGCTCACTTACATGGAAGGCATTTTCTATATATAGCCTCTACTAATCAGAAACATCAACATTTGCAGAAAAATTATGCAAATGTTGTAATTAAGTGAACTATTGAAGTATGAGTGCTTATTTGTATCTGTTTTTAGGACTCCATTTGACTACTTATTTAACTAATATATAAGAATTTTACATGCTTCTGAGGTGCTGTCTGAAGTTTCAAAACATGTATACATTGTGCCATTTTCAAGTCAGGCTAAGAATCAAATATTCACAATTTCAAATATTTACCATTTCTTATCGGTACAAACATCCCAAATCCTCTTTCTAGCTCCCTTCTTTTTTTGAAACATACAGTACATTATAATTACTATGTTTATCATATTTTCAAGTAGAATAATGGAATGCATAATCTTTCTCCAAGTGGCATACTTTTTATTATTTTTTAACAATATTTATAGTGTCTATGTACCACACTATCACTGGTTGAACATTTTAGTTGTTTCCATTTATTATTCTTGTGAAGAGTGCTGTGATAAGCATGGTAGTACTGGTGTTTCTTCAACACACTGGTTTCATTTCTTCTAATTATGGACCTGGTAGTTGAACTGCTGCACCATACAAATTTGTGCTTTTAATTATTGAGAACCCCTACCATACTGTTTTTTCCAATGACTTATGTACATTCCCATCTACAGTGCATAAGTGTTCTCTTTGGAACCATCTAACCAGCATTTGTGATCTTTTGTCTTTTTGATAATAGCCATTGCTACTGGAGCAAAGTGACAATTGTGTTTGAATTGCTATCAGTTACATAGAAAAGGTTTTATATCCCTGCTGGACAGGAATGTATGGCTTCTTCTAGAAATTAGCTATTTAAGTTGATTGCCTTAAATGTCTATATTTAAATATGTTAATAGTGTATCATGTATTTTTCTCTTCAAGGCCTTTGAAACAAAGCTATGTAGAACAGTAAGGGATCTAAGGTCCTATCTGTCTATGGACTACCTCTGCTGGACCCATCATTCCCAAGGCAGCCTTCCTTAGATCAGTCTGTATTCAGTGATGTCCCATGTTGGAGTAGAAAGGCCTATTTGAAATATCTTAGTTTAACACTAAAGGAAATGACTCTTCACAAAACAGTAACAGCTACAGCTAATAAGCATTTGTTAAGCATTGTTGAAAGCCTTCTTGGGGTTATTTCCAAGGAATTAAAAAAAATGTAATTCTTTTGGGCAGGTTATGTACTTGTAAAGTTTTTACTTCTAAAAATTCAGGAACATCAAACTGAATTTTCATGTGATAGATATTAAAAATAATTTCTGATGATGATATTCAGATTAACATATAAAATATAAAATTAGAATAAAATTCATGATGAATCTTGTCTCATTTTACTGTAAAATATTATTCATTGAAGAATAAATGAAGTACCCTTAAAATCTTTTTATAAAATTAGTTACCTTCCTTACTACTGTGACAGAAATACCTTACAGAAGAAATGTAAGGAATTGAGCATTTATTTGGCTCATGGTGTAAGAAAACAGTTCATCCTGGTAGAACACATGTTGGCAGGAATGTGAAGCTGGTGACCACATTGCATTTTATAGTCAGGACACATCAGGAAATGAATGCTGGTGTCCATCCAGTTTTCTCCTTTTTTTAAAAAAAAATTCATTTTAAACATACCCAGTACTGTTCCCCCTCTCCCCCCATCCTAGTCCTCCCTCCGACTTCCCCCCACCCACTCCATCTCCCCTTCCATTCCTCAGAGAGGGTAAGAACTCCCAGGGTGAGTCGATGCAGTCTGCCATATTCAATTGAAGCAGGACCTAGGTCCTCTGTGCAATATCAAGGCTGAGCAAGGTGTTCCTCTGTAGGGAATGGGCTCTAAAACCAGTTTATGAACCAGAATAACCTGCTGCCAGAGGCCCCCCAAACTGCCCAAGCCATGCAACTGCCATCCACATTCAGAGAGCCAGGTTTTCTTTTTCTATTCACTTTGAGACCCTAGTCCATGGGATTTTGCTTTTCATGTCTAGCCTGGGTCTTTCCTTCTCAGTTAGTCTCTGGAAACACCCTCACATACACATAAAAAAAACATCATCAATGGATTAGATGTTTCTTAAGTCAATCAAGTAGACAATTCAAATTAATCACCACACTATCTGAACTGTACAATTACAATAAAATTATATTTTAAGTGTTACTGAATGGATTAAAATCTAACTTAACCACCATAGTATCTCATACTATCTGAGTTGTACAATTACAATAAAATTTTTTCATATATATTAATCAGCAAATTGCAGACTACTAACAATTATAATGTAATTCAGAACAAATCTATTTCAAAAGATTTATTTTATTTTTTAAATATGTCTGCGGGCATGTGTCTGTGTGTAGGTATGTGCATGTGAGTATAGGAGCTCATGGAGACCAAAAGAGGGTTCCGATCACCTGGAGCTAGAGTTATAGATAGTTGGGAACCAGACTTGGGTTGTGTGCAAGAACAATGTTAAAGGCTCAGCACTGCAAAGCCTTTCTCCAGCCTTGTAATTCAGGGCTACAAATATAAGGCATAACTAGAGTCCTATAGATACAGAAAATAAAATAGAGAAGATACTGTAGTCAACAGAAAGGAAATATGAGTGGGTAAAAACCAGAATTGTTTTGGATATAAAGCATTAGGAAAAAAAAAACTTTAGGGGAAATTGAATGGAAATATGCTTTCAAGGAGAAAAAGAAATGATGTAAAATTTCCAATCACAAAGCCAACACTGGTGTGTTTTAAACAGTGGGTGAGAGTAAAAGTAGACTTGGAGAGTTTCTGACCCAATTATCACACAAAAGTAACAGTTGCAGCTTTAGTTTAAAATGCAGTTGGCTTTATATAATTTCCATTTGTCTTATCTTCCTGTCAACTGGACAGAGCCAATAGTCACCAGAGAAAGGAGTCTCAATTGAGTGATTGCCCAGATAAGATTAGTCTATGAGCGTGTCTGTGGGGGCATTATCTTGATTATTAATTGATGTAGGAAGGCCTAGCACACTATGGGCAGCACCATTTCCTGAGCAGATAGTTCTGGTCTGTGTAAGAAAACTAGCTGAGCATGGGTCAGGGAGCCATCAGATGGCATTCCTCCAGAGTTCCTTGGCTAGAGGTAACGTGTAGAATAGCAATCAGTCCTGCCTTCCGTTTCCTGCCCTTTCTGCTCTCAGTGACTGACTGTGACCAGAGTGCAAGCCAAATAAACCCCCCTTTTCTCTAAGTTGTTTTTGGTTAGAATATTCTATTACAGCAACAGAAATACAACTAGATCACCGGTTATTTAATTAAGGAAAGCTTTGAGTATATAGTTAAATATTTTTGATGAGAGATTGTATTTTTTAGTCCCTTTAAAGGGATATAATAACAGAGGTTGGTGACCACTGCATCAGCTGGGAATGCTTGCTTCACATTCTACAGAAAACTTGTTATTACCTAAATTTCATTTTAGAGTATGTAATTTGACATATTTGTTTAGCAAAATATTGTATCTAAGGGAAGGAAAATGATTCCTTTCTTAAAATTTTATTTCTAGAAAGAGCTAAATGTGGGATAGAAAGTAATCTAGAGGGAGATAAATAACAAAATTTTTTCTTTTAAAAAAGTCACACAGAAACCTACTCCTGTAGGAGGATATAAACTCATTTGTACATATATATATATATATATGTCTATCCCATATTACATATAATGCATTTATCTGTCTATTTGTCTGTCTATCTATCTATCTGTCTCTTACTTTTCTGTGATGTTGGGTTAGAAACTCTCCAAGTTTACTTTTACTGTCTCCCAAGTTACCCAAGCCTTTATTTGCTTTGTGACTGGAAATTTTACGTCATTTCTTTTCCTCCTTGAAAACATATTTCCATTCAACTTCCCCTAAAGTTTTTTCTAATTCTTTTATTTTCAAAAGACTTTTGTTTTTTTACCTATTAATATTTCTTTTCATGGCTGATATATATGGAATGGGCTACTATTTTGTTGGCCAGTGAGGTCCAATAGACCCTCAAATAGCACAAGCTATTGCCAATTCTTGGTTACTGTCTAGAATTTTATAGTAAGATCCTATTTCTGAAGGCATTGTACAGTTGAGTCATGAAAATAGAGATATCAAGCTCATATGTATGACCTGGAAACTTTAACCCTATGGGATAGTTTGTATAGTGTATGAATGTGCTTGCATGATATTGGAAGAGAAAAGTGATAATTTGTGATGATATGTTGTATATTTAATAAAATCACCCTGGAATATCAGAGAACAGAATCACCCACAGTCAAACCATGAAGGACAGAGGGTGATGACACACATCTTTAATCTCATCACTCAGGAGATGGATTTTCCTGTATTTCTGTGAGTTCAAGGCCTAACAACAGAACAGTAGTAGCTCATATGTCTAGTCCTAACTCTAGGATTATGATGCAGAATTGAACCTGGAAGTGATGTAACTGGGCAGGGAAGATATTTAAGGCAGAATGAAGCAGACATTTGGGCATTCTGTAGAAGCAACCAGCCAGGCAGAGGCTTCTTGAAGATGGCATTTACCCTGTTCAGCATGAGAAGTTGGCTGGGTGAGAACTGACTGTGGTCTCTTTCCTCTCTCTAATATTTGAGGTTTCCCCCAATATCTGGCTCTGTATTTTCATTATATACTAACTAGAATTTGTGCAATAATAATTATTCTTATCCATCAGTGAATCCTGCAAACTACAATAATGACTGGCCTGCTAAGACACACCCACTGGGGCAATATATCATGTACATTAGTAACCAATCATTTTTGATTGGATTCAAGTTGCACTCAACAGAATTAAACCTGTACTAGGCATCATCATCTGGCCATGAACTTTTTGATAGACAGATCACAGACATTAAGGGAAAACCTAGAATTTTATTCTGCTAAATGGACATAGTATTAAACTGATTCCTAATGATTTATCATTTATCCACAGATTAATGTGTCTCTCAGTTCTCATCAGAAAATCTCTATTTACATAGATGGTGGCTAACACAGAGGCCCACAACTGGCCAAGGTACAGAGAATAAGAAACTGAAGAATGCTTAGCCCCAAATAGGACACCTGCACTCCTAATGCTCAGTGGTCATTGTAGAAGGGCAGAGATGGGGAGGCAGAAAGAGCAAGCCAGAGGCAGAGGATAACTACCAAGGGACAGTGTGTACTGAACACAGCAGTGCAGCTGCACATGTGAGCTCATAGTAGTTATGATTGCATGTAGAAAATCCATGAAAGCCCAAGCCAGACTACATATCAGCATGGAAAATAGAGGTAGGTGTGAAGTCCCACCCCCTAGTCAAGGATCTATTGACAATTCATAGCTTCTGGGAGAAGAAGAGTTGATTTTCTCAAGAGTATAGCCCCTGGTCAGTTGACCACACATTAGTGGAAGGTCACACATCCAAGAATCTATGGTGAGTCCCCGTTGGACCTGATAATTTTTTAAGGGAAACAATATTGCATCTGAAGGAGTTAGGACAGAGGGGTTAAGATGATCAAACATGTTGTATAAAATTCTTCAAGGAGTGAATAACATTTATTTTTAATATTTAAAACACAAATAAATATTGACAAAAATATTTTTACAAAAAAAAAACAATCCTTAAGAGTAAATTTGTAGTCTCTAGGATATGTCAGGATTTCACAGCTCTTTGAACTGGCAGAATTTCCAAGAATACTGCACTTGATTTGATTTTCGGTACGTTAGTTCTCTCCCCACGGGACTGATTTCAGCATAATTTACATCTGGGTTCCGGTAGCAGTATCTGTTCACCAGACATATGAGTGTTAATGTAATAAAAATAAAGCAACTTGTGGACTCCAAAAAAATAGGTATCCTTTCCACAATGAAGGAATGTTGTTGTGAGAGGCATCTCTCACAGCTAATAAATAATCCAGAATTGGTCTCCTTTGGATGTTAGATGTGGTTTCATCCTCATTGGGTTGTGTTACTTTTGTTCATTGAATCCTTCTTACCCTGTAAATGCGGCTGGCTTTGAATGAAGCACAGAACAAAAGCAAGTGCTGTAGATGTTCTGTGATGTAGCTCATATCAAGTAGCAGATCCAATGGTACTTGATGCATCACTGACAGGTTCAAATCCTATCTAGCTCCTTTGACAAGTCCCTGTGGATAAATTACATCCCAGATGCTGAGAATTTTAGAGCAAGACCATGGCAGTCTCTTCAGACAAAAGAGGCTTCCAAGAAGTAGGTCTTGGCTTTATATTGGGCCTCAGAGGAGAATAAGAATTAACTACCAGTTACCATGTAACCACAAACCCTGAGTGTCCCATCATGAACTGAATGCCATTAGTCCTCCCAAGCCATAAAGTCGGCTTAAGCAGCTCAAATGCCCATGGATTCTACAGTTGCAATAGTTCTCCTTCACCTTTACCACAGTCTCCTAGGGGAATTTCCACTGATAGACTGACATAGTAAGAAAAGATCTGGCCTATTTTAGAGATGCTGCCTGGAAGTGGATTGTGGTTTTGTTACATCCCATTTGTAGGGGTATAGCTAAAGAATAACGGTAGAAGGAAATCGCAGTAGGCAGAAGTTTGAGCAATTTAATTTGGAGAACTGGTGGCTAGACAAATGAGTCCATACCAATTTGTGGGCTGTAGCTTATAATGTCCCTGGGAGAGCAGCCAGTGAGATGAACGGGACTAGATGGTTGGAAATTTAGAAAGTGAGTAGGCTTTCATGAATGGGGGAAACATGAAAATATTTGTGTCTAGTGTAAATATTCACCAAAGAGTTACTTCACTAGAAGGGAATTTAGCAACTGAGTATATGTGTCATCCTTTGGGTAGCAGTTACTCTTTTCCCTAGTTACCCAGTGATCTCATGAGCAAAGTGGTCCTCAGAGCTGGATAGAGATTGTTTATGAATTCAGTAACCTGACTTCTGCTCACCGAGGTTGATCCAGTCATGGCTGTTGCTTCATAGACACTCCTGTTAGCATCTGAGACCAATTAGCTGCTCTAAGGGTTGTTTTATCTGGTATCTTCCATCATGAAAGAGGCAGCATTTCCTCTTTTCTGGACTAGGCACTAAACAGACCCGACAAGACCTTGTCTTCTCTGTGTATAATATTTCTGTTTTGGAATTTCCTGAGTGATAAGAACAGTCTCTTTGTGATTCATGATAGACCCTGGGAATTTAACAGAAAGAATCATGACATTTGGTGGTTAACATTAGTGAAATGACTCAGGATATGGATCTGCTTACTCTGAAAAGCCAACCACATATTAGAGGGCTTGGAGCTTTGAGCCACAGTGATATTGACCTGACTTTTGGCAAGCAATAAAGGGAGTTGAGTTTAATCACATGGACTGAACAATGTTGCCCATGTATTAAAATTACAATAAAACTCTGGAACATGGCACACGATGGGTTTCACTAATTGGTACGTCTCTGCATGCTGTCACACATGAAATGGTAAGAGAATAGTGGGACGTATGTCGGGGAGAGAACAATAGAGGCTTCAAATATGAAACCCTCCCAGAACTTACCCTGTGCATGTAGTTGAGTTTTTTTTAACTCTTTTCTCTTTGGGGCCTGTCAACCAGCTCCCAAATGAACACTGTGACAGAGGCTTATTTTTATTTATAAAAGTCTGGTCTTAGCTTGGCTTGTTTCTAGCCAGCTTTTCTAATTTAAATTAACCCATTTTTCTTCTTCTGCATTTTGCTTCTGGGCTTTTTACCTTTCTACATGCTATATAGCTGTCATCCTTCCTTACTCGGTTGCTGGCTGGATAGCTGGATAGCTGTGTAGCTGGGTAGCTGGATAGCTGGGTAGCTGGGTAGCTGGATAGCTGGATAGCTGGGTAGCTGGATAGCTGGATAGCTGGATAGCTGGATAGCTGGGTAGCTGGGTAGCTGGGTAGCTGGATAGCTGGATAGCTGGATGGCTGGATAGCTGGATAGCTGGGTAGCTGCATAGCTGGGTAGCTGGATAGCTGGATAGCTGGAAAGCAGGATAGCAGGATGGCTGGATATCTGGATAACAGGATAGCTGGGTAGCTGGATAGCTGGGTAGCTGGATAGCTGGATAGCTGGGTAGCTGGATAGCTGGATAGCTGGATAGCTGGGTAGCTGGATAGCTGGATAGCTGGATAGCAGGATAGCTGGACAGCTAGATAGCTGGCCCCTAGTGTCCTCCTCTTCTTCTTGCTCCTCCCTCTTCTTTTCTGTTTACTCTCTCTGCCTGGCAGCACTGTCTATCCTTTTTCCTGCCTTGCTATTAGCTGTTCAGCTCTTTATTAGACCAATCAGATGTTTTAGGCCAAGTAATAGAGTTAAACAAATGCAACATAAAAAAATGTAACACATCTTTGCATCATTAAACAAATATTTCGCAGCATAAATGAATGTAACATTTCTTAAGCTAGTATTTCACAACATAAACATTTCTCTCTTTAATTTGGTTATAAAAAATGTAATGATCAATATAATGCTGTGAAGTATTCTAGTAAATTATACATCCTGTAGCGATGGTAAGAAATCACTCTTCTGGTGGTTAGTCCAGAGTAAGACTGATCCCCACAGCTGACCATTGCACTTGCAGATGGTGCCTGTAGAGCCCTGTTTTAACTTGAGATGTTTGCGCCAGCTCAGATGGTTGATGTCCAATGGATTTGTTTGAGAATATCAATGAAGTGTCATCTAAATTCTTTTCCATTCTGTTCATATGCTGAGTAGAGTCTAAAGCCCACAGCAATGCTGAGAATAGCAGTAGGTCAAGTAGTACAAGATTAATATTAGAATCCTCACCATATTGAACCTGTAGCTTTGAGGATTACCTGTGCTGGAGCGCATAGAGATTCTCTGAAGCAATGAAGCTACATTAATCTCTGAGCTGCAGGACTTCTTTCTGAGGTTTTTGAAGTAGAGAGGTTGAATGGTGTCTCCTCAAATGAGATTAGAATTTACAAACTCACCTCAGTCATGAGTTTAATTAACCATAGAAAGATAGTGGTCATCTAAGAACATTCTATTTCCTCTGCTCAACCACAAAAAGTTTTAATGTGACCCAATTGTATTACTGAAATATATTTAAATCATACAAACACTCTTCTTTGAGAAGTCTGGCCAAAGTCTTCTTCAATGAGAAGTCTAACCCTAACCCTAACCCTAACCCTAACCAATGTTACTTTGGTCAGAACCTGGTAATTGCTTACTAATACTTTAGGTTGATATTTTTGTCTGTTTTTGGAACTGTGGACAGAAAGTGACAACCCAAAGTGAAAGCGTTTGAAGAGGACTCTGGAGCAAAGTTTCTCTCTGAACTTCCTCCCAACCCTGAGGAGACATAGAAGTAGAATTTTTCTTCCCCAAAGCATGACAAAGAAACCTACAATCCTGCTTCCCTAAACTACAACACAGTTTTGCCCGCACTTTCCTGTGGAAGGATTGACAGTAAGGAAATTTTCAGAGCTGTCTTGTGTGATTGTACATCATATATCTCTCCCAGTCCCCAAAGGACCCTGCACTGTGCCCCATAGAAAGAATTGTTACAGAAAGAAGGAACTGAAACAGAGAGGCCTTGCCTGCCCTCTGTTACTAATGCTCAGGCACCTCATATGTCTACATGTTTGTCTGTATTTCATTAGCTTGTTCATAATGGGCAGTTCATCCTGATTCTATATGCCTTCAGCCTGGTTTCCTTACTCAAGTAAAACTATGATTGAATAAAATTGCTATGCTTTTCTCTTATTAACCTGACTTTTGTAACAGAGGCACCAGCCACAGCAGCTATCATGAAGGCAGAAAAGGAATCTCCTCCCTTTCTTCACATATAAAATAGTTCTTTAAGTCTCTGTGGACATGTTGATGGGCACTGTTGTCATTTTACTGCTCAAACTGAGAGGCTCAGTGTTGGTGTTTGGAGCTTCCTTTCTCTTTTCAAGCATGACTTATGAGAAGTGGTCTCTCTTTCTCACCTCCACCTTTCTCCTTTTTGTTTAATGAAACCAAAGTAAAAATGGCAATGCCATTACAGCCACATTTCATCAGGGAGCTTCCTACGCGGTCTTTGGAGGCTGAAGGTAGATACTGGGAAGGTGTGGTTTGAGCGAAGGGGGAAAATCTGTCAGATGATGACAATGATGTAAGACAAAGTAAAACAAAGAAAATATATTTCTTAGCCGTGAGGTTAGGGACTGAGCTAATAGAGAACTCCAAGAAGTATTAGGAGGTTCTGCGAAGAATGTTTGCAGATAATTGATAAATTGCAGATAAATTGATAATGTGTCTAATTAGTCGATGGTATCAACTACTTGACTCCAAGCAGAAATCCGCTTGTCATCATATCCTCTTTTTCTACTGAGCTTATTAACAAAGGAATCCAAAGAAGGCCACACCCTCATTATGACAACCGAAAAGTTGACAATGCTATATGCTATGGAATAGGAACTCAGCAATACATCAGAGACGTAAGCAATGCTTCTTCAGGGGAATGCAAAGAAGGCAAGTGGGCAGAAGGAGGCTGGAGTGCCCCCTAGAGGTCGTCGGCAATAACAGTTCTATAAATTAAGCTCATATTCGAAAACTGATTTTGCTTACAATTTTCCTAGTCCAGTTATCCCGTCAAAGTTTATTCACTACTTTGGGTAGCATTAAAAGAATTTGAGAAATCAAAAGGAAAGTATAAAGAGACAACAGGGTTTTAAGAGGGAAGGCATATGGTAGCATTGTAATTATATGTGAATTTAGACCCATGCCAAAAACATTATAATATGATCCTGCTGATCTTGATTCTGCACATGCACACATACATATGTATACACACACACACACACACACACATATATATACTGGATATATAGTACATATACATACAAACACACACACACACACACACACATATATATATACTGGATATATAGTACATATACATACATACATATACACACACACACATACATACACACACAAATATATACTGGTTGCACATAAGCAACCAAACAAAAGTCAAGACTAGTCTTGTTCCTTTTTATTTGTCCACAGGACAGTCAAAGCAGGATCTCCGGTGATGGGAAAATTTGTTTGATTGTTTGATGGAGCTATAGAGTCTGGCCTGTGGTCCAGGATAGCTTCAAACTCTTAGACATCTTCCTGCCACGGCATCCCTAGTGCAGACTACAGATCTCGTGAGGTGCCACACTTGGCTGATGCCATTTCTTTCTGGATGTTTCATTTGCTGATGTTTCAAGGTCCTTACTCTTGACCTCAGTCTCAAACAAATGGGTTTTGGAGATGAGCTCTTGTGGTTGGAAAGGATGTGACTGTAATGCAAATACAAAATTGAAGGAAAGTTTGAAGAAAACAACAACAACAACAACAACAACAACAACAACAACAACAGTGCCTGCTGGCCGATCTGGCTGTGAGGGAAGGTTTACATAAGACATTGACCAACATTGAAGAGTTGACAATAATAAAACAAGACAGAACACATGGGTTTAAGAGGAAAAAACAAACAAAAACAAAACAAAACAAAATCTGAAAACATTTTTAAATTTAAGGAAGCAGAGGGATGACTCTTCCATGACTGCCTACTCTTGAGCCCAAGGATAGGATGTTTTATCCAAGACTTCTCAGACACATAGTAATTAGAACTTTGTTGTTGTTGTGTGTTTTCTGAGACAGGGTTTCTCTGTGACATCCTATTTGTCCTGGAACTCATCTTGTAGACTAGGCTGGCCTTGAATTCACAGAGATCCCTCTGCCTCTGCCTCCCTATTACTGTGATTAAAGGCCACTATCCACCATCACCTAGTCTAATTAGAATTTGTATCAGAAGTATCCATGAAGATTTGCTGACTCCATGGTGTTTGGTGAAATACCTTTCTTTCTAAAGGGAAGGGAGTCAAGTTTCTGTTTAGAGAGCTATATTCTGTCCTGTCTTAAGACAGTTAAACTGACATCAGAGAAAAGACAGCCTTTATACTTGCTTGGTATTTTATCCAGTCCTAAGTGTGTTCAAATTTTATTTTTCCTCTTCATTTGTAGAGATGGCAGTTGACTCTAGAAATATTATCTTAATTTTCTCTTCCTGGGCCTTGACATTTAGAAAACAGATTCTGGGCTAAGGAGATGGGATGTTTGCTTTTATGTAAACTTGACACAAGCCAAAGTCATTTGGGAAGAGAGGACCTCAACTGTGAAAATGTTCCTATAGGACTGGCCTGTGGTCTAGCCTGTGGTGAATTTTCTCGATTGATGATTTTTGGGGGAGGGCCCAGCTCACTGTGGGCAGGGATCCTGGTCATGGGTACTATCAGAAAGCAGGCTGAGCAAGCCAGTAAACAGCACTCCTCCAGGCTTTAGTTCCTGCCTCTGGGTTTCTTCCCTGTCTGGGTTCCTGTCCTAACTTCCTTTGGTGATGAACTGCTACCTGGAAACATTAGGTAAAGCCAACCCTTTTCTTCCCAAGCTGCTATTGGTCATGGTGTTTTATCACAGAATAGAAACCCTAAGAGTATTTGCTTAGAAAACAGATTTCTGATGCCCAACTCATTCTGGAATTGTAGCCCAATTTCTGACCCTTCAAGAATTTTCCCTTCCATTCTGGAGTTTATTCCTGCAGTATGGGTGTAATATGAAAGCCTTGCTCTGTAAGGAAGAAAGGAGAAAAAAGAAAAGTAAAACATGTATTAAAGAATTAACTGCCATGGAAAGACTGTGAAGCCTTGCTCTCTGGGGCCAGCATGAGGAGCTGCCAGAGAAAGCCCATGCCATCAGACATCATTCACTTGATACTCCAGAGTATTTAGAACTGTGATAGTTTTGATGATACAATAGTTTGAAAGATGTCAAAAACCCTGTCCCAGGCCTCACTCTTCAGTACTCTTTAGTACTTGTTAAAGGTAAGTGTGAATTAATCTCAGCTTAAGATCCTTCTTGGACAAACAAGATGGCTCAGTAAGAAAAAGTGGTGCAAAAGTGGTGTAGCCTGAGCGCGATCACCTGACTCGTATTGAAGGCGGGAGGAGCTTACAGATGTTTCCATAGCAACGAAGGGAGAGGAAACATCTGAATCAGTCTGAGCATGCAAACAGTGCATATGTGATTTTAATATACTTAATTTTAAACAAGAAACAAGTAGACACCACATTTAAACTACTGGGATAGGTGAACAATCACTGTTATTTTTAATACAAATGATTTATATCTATAAAACCACACAAAAGTGAGCAGTGATTGTTCACACAGGAAACATTTTAAAAAAGCAGGTGTTTCCATGAAAGTTGAAATGAAAAACTTCTAGCTCTGTCTGCCTAATTCCCCTTACGTTTCTGCATAAGTTAAGAGCTCTTTCAAGTTTTGTTTGAATACTGTTGATATTAGTACAATTCACACCAGTCATAATATAGATGGAGTTAAGATCAGGCCAGCTATATCCTAGACTATCACAGCTTTTCTAAAGTGATGCAGCCCAGGGAAGACCCACAGGAAGAGAAGTGAGAAGTACCACAATCTATACATGTTAATTCTCTAGACACACACGTGACATTTGTATCTCCACAAAATTCTATATTCTCTCTCTCTCCAAATACATTTTACATCTCCACAGCATTCTGCTCCTATTCCACAGTGTAAAGTTGTTGAATGTGTATACATATCCACATGCTACCTAGAATCTGGGGTCACCTGCTCTCTTGGGTGCTCCCTGGCAAATTTACTGAATCTAGAGCTTATGTTTGGCAGTCACCTCTGGCTCAAAACTCATAACTGTTTATGAGCTGCATGACCAACACTTCTGACCATGCCATACCAGACATAAAACCCCATTCTAAGACATAAGAATCCATTTCGTTTAGAATGTTTGTCTGAGCCTTGTGTCACTACTTCTGAAGGGACAATTTCCTTCTGCAAATGTAATGTTTCATACTTGGAATGGTTTCTCTTAATTTATTACTATGTAAACATTTATAAGTTAAGAGGAAGAAGGGACTTTTACAGACTCATAGAAACAAAATATGTTATGCAGATCATCTGCTCCCAAACTTCCTTTAGTGCTGATGTAAGTTGGAAGTTACAAGTCAACGCATCCACTTCTGGAAGACATTTTCCAGCATGTATCCAGGCTCACTTTACTCACCTTACTTTCCATGACATGATTAAAAGCTGTTGTGAGTCAAAGTAGATGAGGACAAAATCAAAAGAGACGTGAACTACAGCCTCATAGAGGAAAGTGAAACGGGCAGGGAAGGAGGGGGCAGGTCTCGGTGTGTCCTGGACGGTGGAGTCAAAGGAGAAAAAAGAACCACTGTGAACTGGTGGGTGAGGTGTGAGAAAGGGGTGGGGAGCAGTGATAAAGAGGGGAGGTCTTGGGGACTCAGGAACAGCTTTGTCAGGAGGAAGTGATTTGCTTTCCATGTTTTGATTTGAGGGTGAATAGATGCTTATTTAGTTTAGAACTGCCAAAAAAACGAGAAGCGTGTCTCAGTTTTCTATGGTTGCTTCAAAAACTTACCATAAACCCAGTACCTAAAAAGAACATGAAGTAGGAACTTTGCCTCCAATCGCACAATGTGTGCGGGACACCTTTCTCTTAGAGACTCGGGCCAGGATTGTCTGTTTCAATGCTAGCAGCTGCCCAAGTTCATTGGCTCCTGCCCTTCATCTTCAAAGGCAGCAATATCACCTTTCTCTGTCTCTCAACATTCCTTTGTAGTTATAGCCTCATGTGACGAGATCTTTGGGAAGACTCACATGATTAATTTCACTAAAAGAATTCTGTTCTCTATTTCCTTCTGAAGAAATTCATTGTCAAGAAATAACCCTGTCTACTACTCTTTTGCCTTGTCTAAAGAGGGGAGTCTCCACATAGCTGACTGATCCTGGATCGAAGTGCTGGCTCAGCTTCTTGGAGTTTCGAGGCAGATGACTGAGCAGGAAGAACCGAGGTTTAAAAAGTTTAACCAGGTGATGATTTCCAGAATGAGATGAGTGTTTTGACCACTCCCACTTTTACACCAGGCAAAACGTTAGCCCTGTGGTGATGTCTGTTTTCTTTAAATGCTGTTACACTGGGCATCTGTCCTATGTCTTTGTGTTCTAAGGCTGTGGACTCTAACAGAAGTGGTTAAAATTATCCATCTCATTTTCTATTTGCCTCCTATCTTGTGATACCCCTTTGGGCTGATATGACAGCTTAATGACTATGTAAAAAATATGATGGTCTTTCTTACCAGAAAAGATGATATACAAACTTGCAGGGAGAAGCAATTTCCTTACTACATTGGAAAAAATGTGAGAGGAAAGCATGGGAAAGAAGATGTGAGGCTGAACTAAATCATTTCCTCTCTGGAAGGAAGACTATGTTACCTAGAGAGGCCAAAGGGAGAGCTGTAAAAAGATCAAAATAGAAACTTTCATAGCTAGGTTTTGGTGGGAACGGGCATGAAATAAAATGGATTCATTCATGAAGAGAGATTGGCATACAGAAAAGGGAGTGGTCAACCTTGCCTCTGGAAGCTGGCTATTGGATTTTCAGACTTGCTGTTGGTTAACTCTACAATAGATGTATTGGAGTTAAGCAGATCTATTCTGAAGCCATTGGATGATTTATGTTTGAACTGCTGTGAGTTTGAATAGACTTCTTGCAGGAGAAGAATGGTAGAACTCATGGATGGTGATGGAGTCTAATGAGGTGTATCATTGAACAAAGTTCTTCCTCAACCTGCAAGGATATGACTCTTGGATTCCAAAAGCATAAATTTAAAAAAGTAAAGCTGAACAGTAAGGTCCTCCAACATCCTTGTTCTTGTTAATAAGAAAAGGAATACATCATTCTAATCTCTTATATAAAGAAGTATTAAGGTTTGAGCTGGGATGATGGCTCAGGTTGTATAGTACCTATTGTTTAAGCACAGGGACCAGAATTTAGATTCCCAGAACCCATGAAATATCCAGACCATTCATCTGCAACCCCAGTGCAACTGGAGAGGAAGACATCTGATGTTGACTTGTGATGTATGCATGCATGTACACCCCCACAGAAATGTACATATACCACACAGGCACACATGTTATAATTTGGATGTGAAATGTCTCCAACAGCACATATGTTAGAGCTTGGGGTACTGTTCTGAGACATTGTGAAATCTTTAGGAAGTAAGGCTTCATTAAAGGAAGTGGGTAGCCTGGAGGTATGTCTGGGGGTTTATAAACTGCCACCCACTGAGCTTTCTTTCTGCTTTGCTAGGTTATGAGTGAACTATCATTTCAGTACCACACACAGGTACCCACACTGATGACTACTTGCCATCCCCACCATTAAATTGAGCTAGCATAAATCCTTCCTTGCCTAAATTGCTTCTGGAAAGCATTTCACACAAATGAGAAACCATGAAAAATACAGCAGTGGTTAGCAGCCTTGAAGTGGATGTGGATGTTGGATCATCTGGGCCATCTCTTCCAATGAAAGATTTTTTTCTCAATTAAACCATATTGGCTTGAAAGCAATCTACAGATTCTCATCTTCAAGAGCAGAACCTCTTTCCCAAAGCAATCTATCCTAGACTCAAATTTCAAAGTCAAGATACCTTTAAAATATATATGTTGGTTTAACTTAGTAGCCTTTAAAATCAAATGTCTTTCTGTAATTAGCTCATTAACAGTTAAAAAATTAAAACACAATAATATACATAATCCAGACTCTTCAAGTAGTTTCCGTCTTTATGTGGCTTATTATATTTTTATTATTCTAATTCCCCTTTTAAAGACTTTCTCTACCTTTTTTCTTTCTCTCCCAAGCCTACATATTTTTTAAAATCACATTGTAACTTGTTTAGAGGTTTCTCCATCTGAATCTGTTTATTGCATATCTTTTTTTTTTTTTTAAAAAAAACTTTATTTATTTGCCTTGGTGTTTTGCCGGGAACTGGAACTACAGACAGTTGTTAGCTGCCATGTGAGTGCTGGAATCGAACCCGGGTCCTCTGGAAGAGCAAACGGTGCTCTTAACCGCTGAGCCATCTCTCCAGCCCCTTATTGCATATCTTTAATCATATTTTTTTCTTTTTTTTGATGTGAAAGTTTATTACTAAGGTTAGAAGAAACACTATGCAATTAACTTGAGGTTGTTGAAGTGGGGTGGAGAGAGAAAAAAAAGATAAATACACCCTGTCTTTTGTGGGGAAGGGAGATTATTCAAGACATTTTACACAAAAGTGAGTGGTATGTGACGCAAAGCCTACAATCAAAACAAATTGAAAAAGAAATCATTACCCATAATTAGTTTCTTAGCTATTAAAAAAATAGGTCATGATTTCACCCTTAGTGCCATTTTCTTTTCTTTTTTTTTCTTCTTTATTTTATATTTAACAAAAAAAAGTAATATGAATTTAAAATGAGGAAAAGTTAACAATAACTATGAACAGGATAAGAATCATAAGCATGGCATATCAAGGGTGGTAATGCAAATAAGATTGCTACACATAAATTTACTATGTGTTCAGCTTTCCCTCTGAAATTTTTTTTCCCATCCCTGTATATCCTCATTCAAGGTCCCTTCCCCCTCCCAACACATCTTGACAT
>PVIH01026131.1:0-19335 GCA_004025045.1 Sigmodon hispidus | reverse complement strand
TCCTAGAGTTTCCATCCATTATCCTAAAATTTTCATCCATTGTTTTAAATTTCGCATCCAATTTTCTAAAATTCTCATCAATGTGAGCTCTAAATTCCTCTGTGATCAAAGTAGACCTCTCTTCCATGGAAACAATGAGTTTCTGGAATGTCTTAATACGTTCATCCATGTCAGACAGCTTAGCTTCATACTCTCTATGCTGAAATCCCTTAAAATGAGTAGGTATGAAATATATTATCACACAGAAAATCAAAAGGACTCCTGGGTGGAGATAACCTCCAAATGGGTAATCCTGGAAATAATCCTCTATCACCATTGTGAAAAAGTGAGTAAAATTGTGAACATTTATCTGATCGGACATTTTAGAAGAAAAGAGACAAAAAAATTTGCCTTACTCAGATGTAATGAGGACTTATGGTCAGCAGGTGTCGTAGTGCAGCAGCAATGGTGCTTGAAACGCAGTGGTGATTCAGCCGAGAAGGTCTCTGCCAAATACCTCAACAAATCCTACCAGGTGTGCACCCTCAGAACTGGGTCTCAGTAGCTCTTCCGCACGCAGATTCCCTCCTGGCTGCTGTACCGAACACCTGTGCACGCAGATGGGGGCCAAAGCATGCAGTGGGTGCAGAATCCGGCGGGGCTCCATCCGCGCGTGGGCGCGGAATCCGAATCCGGCGGGTTTGGGGAATTAGCCCCACGTTCAGGCGCCAATTATCGCGGTAGAAACCCGCCACTAAGAGGCATGTATTAAATAAGGTTTATTTTGTTAGAATTCCTTACAAAAAGAAGTTTTAACAACGAGCCCAGCCGCCGCCGTACAGACCCGCTGCATCGCCTCGCCAAGGGACAGGAAGACCCGCCTCCCTCTCCGAGCTCCGCTTCCTTCTCCGCAGACCAAGCCCCTCCCACACCTGTACAATCCGGGATTTCCCGCTACAAAACTCAATTTTTTAGATTATAGTTCCTTGTCCATCATCTTATAAGACAGTGCAATATCTTATTTTGGAGTTGAAATCTCAAACAGATACTTCTTTAATATGTGATAAAAAGGGCCATCTCTGATGTTCTAGAAGTCTAACATATAATTTAATTTTTCTTTAAAAATTAAAATAGTGAGTGACTTTCTTATATGTGTATTATTACCTGCTTGAATATAGTCCAAAAGTTTAAAAAATATATCTGTTTACCTTCAGACTAGAGTTCTAAATTAGAAATGCACTTGAGAAAAAAAAGCTTGAGATATTTTACAACTTGTGCTTTTCTTAGATTGCTATATTTTAAGATGTATGTGCAGTTGAGCCACATGCTCCAGATGTCATTGGTGTCAAAACAAAAAATTGATGTTTATTAATAAAATGAAGTATTCATGCTTTGATATTTTAAGAAATTTCTGTTGTATCTATTATTTCATGTTTTAAAATTGTATTTTTCCACTGAATAATTTTGCAAAATAATTGTCATGTTTAAAATATAATTTATTTTATAATAATCATCTTACATTTTTTCTAGTGTGTCATCCTTAGCTTTCTTAACTGTTATTTTAAACTAAAATAAAAAGATTTGCCAACATACTAACAACTAATTACAAAAGAGATTAAACTTGTAAAGTATTTTAAGATACACACTCAAAAATGATGCATAGCTTAGTACATAATAGTAAATATAAAATTAAGAGCCAACTAAAAAGAATAGAGAATAGTTCCCATAAATTAATGACTCCTATTTAAGTGAAAATTTTATATTTTGGGGATTATTCTACTGGTTTCACACCTTGTCATTAAAAACACACAGCATATGTTTTCACTTTTCCCTTTCCTATAAATAATCTTATATACTTAATAAAATAGATTAGAAAATCTCTCAACCCTCAGCAGTAAAGTTTCTCTTTACAATAAATCATGATTAATACAGATATCAACAACCAGTTAACTTGTAGAGAATAAGAGGTTATGAGGTGCTCAGCTCTCAGTGGACCATCTATATTGTACACTGACCCCCTCAAGGCTCAGCCATCATAATAAAGTATCAAACAGAAAGATTTTAAGGGTCAGAAGTAGTGGGTTTCCCCAGTATTTGCCAGACATAGTTGCCATTTTACAAATGAACTCATAGCTGGGGAGACAACACACATGAGCTGAGGAAGATCAAATCAAGGAAATTCACCACATGAAGGTTGAGGGTATTAGGAACTTAATGAGTAATTTGTGTGTACACATGTTTGTGTGTGAGAGAAGAAAGAGACAAAGAGAAAGAGAGATTTAATTTCTGTCTAGAATGCCGACGCTATGATGCTATTATTACAGAAGTAGATAATACAATATTTATGCACAGATATGAGGCACTAAATAAACTCAGTGAGTAGTAAGTTGAAAAAGATAGGGATGGGGAGCAGACAGACAAACAGAGACAGACAGAGAAAGAGAACATGCCCATAATGTTGGAAATAAAAAAGAAAGGGTAAAAGCAAATATGGGAGGGAATGTGGCAGCAATTGACCCCAAACATCTTCTGTGAATGTGTGGATTATAAAATAACATTTAATTAAAATATTTGGAACCTTAGTTAAAATGAATTCTCTCACTCATCTACAATTTATTCTTAAATTTTTGTTACACATTATCCATTAAATATTTAAAGGATTAACTCAGAAATGCAAGAAAATTTGAAATTTTTAAATGTGATTTATTGAGTCTCCATTTGCTGTGTAAAAATGCACTTGTTGTGCTGAGCTCATTAGTAAAAAGAATACTCCCAACCTCAGGGACCTCTGTCTTCAATGTTTATTGCTCTGTGCTCCCAAACTCCTCTGAACTCTTGTTTTCTACAGCTCAGCAAGATGACAACTCGAAGCTAACTTTGTGGTATCTGGATGCTACCTCACTATACAAAGACCAAAATTATAAAGGTTTCTTTTGCTTCTTATTTTAGAGTTCATAGTCCTGTTGCAATGTCTACAAGTCTTTCTCATATAGTCAACTCAGTTTTACAGTTATTCAAGAAGGAATTTTAGTGTGGCACCAGTAATTCTTTGTTTTTCTTTTTTTAATGTGTGACATAATTTTATTTAAATGAAACATGATACATGCACGTCACAGTATGTCTAGTCAAAACTACATTCTTTTTATTTTTTTCCTCTTTCTTTTTTATTATGAATGAAGTCACACTTTCTATCTGTGTATATCCTTATTCAAAGTCTCTTCCCCCTCCCACCCCCTCCAGTCATTCTCTCTTCTCCACATCTCCCCATTTCCTCCCCAGCATGGGCAGGAGGCACCACTAATTCTTATAAAAAGAAAATAGCTATGAACTATTAATATTAACAAATGTAATTTTTGGAATTACATCTTTACATTTCTTACTTCTAAAACTTTGATTATATTAACATTAAAATCCATCAAATTTGAACAATAGGAAGGAATTGATCTGACAGGGTGACAAAAAAAGGAGCTACTCCATTTAGAAAAAGAAGGAGAATGAAATAACAGCAATGTATCTGGAAAAGTCACAAGGAATTATAGTGTTGATAATGTGATGGGGAAAAGAGAGACTGACTGGGATGGGTGGGAGGGGGAAGAGAGTTTGATCAAGGGAATACATGGATAAAATATGACTTTATTCATAATAAAACAGATACAAAAATGTTAAAAGCAAAAAATACACATAAATAAAGTCTGTGTATATATGTACATAGTTTAAATAAATTTTTAATTGGAAAGACAATGCTGTCTCAAGAGCAAAAGACTAGCCAACAAAACCCCCAAATCTAGACATGAGAAAGTCCCATCTGAGTTGTTGGTAAGGATAGTACAGGAGACTCCCAAAACATTAAGCTATTACAACTTCTTTTTTGTTGCTTGGCAGAGAGAGATGGAAGGTTAGTCCCTTTTGATGAAGACACCACTTGTACTTTAGACACAAGAAAAAAAGGCCCTGATCTAGAAATCCCACAGCTTTATGAAGACTAGTTTTTATGGTAACAGAATGTACTATGTTAAGAAAGGAGGAAAGCAAGCAACACTTCTACTAAGCTATGAAATCTATCAACCACAATTAAGACCAGCAGGGCACAAAAATCTATTATTTTGGCCACATTATAAACATACATTTATGGTATTCAAGAGTTCTATATTTGAATTTAAAACTCCAATGAGGAGAAAACCATGCCAGGCACTGAAAACCTAGCTAACTTCCAAGAAAGTAAAGTTGTGGATTGTGAAGAAGAACCTAAAACTATCACTTTATTAACTCATCATAATCCTTAATTACATTCCAAATATTTGTCTTTATACTGATATATAAATGTAGCATTAATCTCTCATTAAGAAAACTTTCATATGCAACAGACAGACCAAGATATTCCAGAATATTACAATCAAAATGCAAAGTTTTGTTGCTTAGTATCAATAGATATATCTACAAAGCTGCTCTCATGTATCAGGTTTAATGAACACCATAAAAGAAGGGGGAGAAAGACTATTTGAGTCAGAGAATCAAGAAGTTTGCTATGAGACTATGATTCATGATATCAGAAGCTATACCCATAAAATATCACCAATATGACTGCCTTAAAATAAGCTTTACAAGGACAACCAAGGACTATAGACAATGAAGGAATGCCAGGAGTGTGAGAAAAAGAAATGGTTAGAGATAAGCACAACAATTAGTTTTCCAATACTAAATGATGCACCGTGAAAGCATACTAAGGACAATAATGTACAGATTGAGCAAGTTACATTTGGGAATACAGCAACAACGGTAAACAAAATACCATGAGTTTTAAAGATCAATGAGAATTAGATAGGAGGGTTTTGAGGGAAGCAAGAAAAAGGAGAAATGTTATTATAATCTCAAAATTAAAAAAAATTGAAGTTATCCCTTATAAGATAATTTACTTTATTGGAGAGAAGCTAATATAAGGACCCCATAACTGGTCAAAGTGCATCCATTAAATTCATATAGAGATTTCATCCCTAAGTGGGATGTTTACATCAAATTTCTTCCTCCTAAGCCTCAGAGAATATCATGAAATTGTTATCAGATAGATTATGAGAGGATAGATTATGCTACAAAATAGTGTATTCTTGACATGGCAAGGTCATTGTTCCCATGATCCCACAAAGCTGTGTTGCCTGCATATAACCTACAAAAATCAATCTTGTTAACTTTGTAACATGGATGGGGTAACAGTCATGAGAATGAACTCCTAGATGACTACTGGCAGTTGATAAAATCTGATGGAGGGACAATTAGTCTTTTTCGGTGTTGTGCCCCTAGTAAGTAGCCCATGAATTAGTGTATGGTCCACTACTAATGTGTACATAAGCAACACATATAAACTCAGTGTATTTTAAAAGTTCTATCAGCCACTGATATTTAATTATTTGAGAATTAGTTCTTTGTTTTATGTCCGAAATTGTAATTGGGTTGTTTTTGTTCTTGAAATTCAGTTCTTTGTGTTTGTCTTCTAATACATGCTAACCTTTTAAAATATTACAGCCTGTAGAGATTATTTTTCCCATTCTCCAGGCTGTCTCTTTACTCAAGCAATAATATCCTGTGCTATAAAGAAGCTTTTCAGGTTTATGAGATTTTATTTATTGTTAGTCTTATTGCTTGTGTTATCAGGTTCAAAAAGTTCCTTCCGTGCTAATGTGTTCAAGATTATTTCTTGCTATCTATTCTGTCAGATTCAATGTGTCAGGTCATATTTGGAAGTCTTGATCAATTTAGAGTTTGATTTTTAAATTCATTATAGCAAAATTCAGGGTGAGATGAAATACAAATTAAAACTACATTGACATTTTACCTTACCACAGTCATAATGGATAAGATCCCCCTTAAAAATATTGACAACAAAGGATGGTATGAAGAAAATCATCCTCTGTGAACATCAGCATGGCAATTCCTTAAAAATCTAGGCAAAGGTTTTTTGTTCTATATATTCTAGGATCATAGGAAGCAAAATTGAACTGGTGAAATTATAAAGTTGGCTAGATAGGGAAAGGTGGTGAATCTCAGAATAGTTGGGGGAGGAAAGATATGATCAAAACACATTGCATGAAATTCTCAAAAAATAATAAAATTTAAAAATATGAAGATGCTCAGAGCCTGTAGAGGGTTATGTGATAGAGGAGGTCAATAAAGAGAAGGAAGAAGGAATAACTTTTATGTGGTATTAAAATAAATTGAATACATGTATAAAATCCCCAGTAAATTAAGTTTAAAACAAAGTACTATGAGCAAAAGGAAAAAAGAAAACAATCAATTCTTAGTAAAAATGTTAAAGTAACAATGTCTTATTTCTCCTTAAAAATTAAACATATTAAAATTTTTAACATTATTACACTGATGAGATATTATGTAATCAAATGAACTGATAATTTATAACTTTTCCTTATTCTTATTTACAAAGTGCATAGTGTAGTAATTTGAGCATTAAATAATTGCTGAAATGTTAATTTAAGATGCAAATTTGTTTTCCCTAAGGAAAAATTCTAAAATCATCAAGAGAAAATTTATTTTTAAAATACCTTATTATCATCCACCGATATACTTATGTTGCTTTAATCTATTAATCTAATTTTTTATGAAAATATTCTGCTAACTTTAAAAAAGTTCTAGATGAAAATATACTTATCATTGTTCTACAAAACAAGACTTTATACTTTCTCATGAATTATATTCTTCTAAAATTAAAATAAACTCATACATTAAGACTGAGAAAATGTTATAATTTGTGAAATATGTAATGGAATTATTTACTTGTTCATTCCTCCTTTCAAAAAGTATCTATGTAAATGACATTATTAAAGCTATTGGTTGTATTAAAGAGGTATCATAGCATTCAAATGTAGGGATAGTGCAAACTCATTTTCCCTTCCATTTCCCTGTACTCTAGAGTAAATTAATTGCAAATAGTGAGTCTGTAAGTATGAACAAATGCTCAGGAAGTCCAATGGCACAAGGAGAATTTTAATTACAAAAAGAAAGATTTATCAGGAAAGCTGGCAAGTATAAGACCATCATTAACAAAACAATCCTTTCTGACACCTTGCTTACATGAAGAGATTTATCAGAAAAACAGTTTTTATACTGTAGGTCCTTAGATATTCTGGGTCCAATGACTAAAAGAAAAACATCTTACTCCAAAGCATTAAGGATCATTAATCTTTATTTCTTTTCCTAAAAAATAGCTAAATGCAGTTTATTAGGATTTATTAGGATTAAAAAGGCATTGTAAAAAAAAAAAAAAAAAAAGCATTGTTTCCATAGAAGACAGGGCAATGAAAAAGTATCTTTATTCCAGGAGGATCAGGGAGATGAGAAAAAATAAATTCCCTAAGGGAATAAAGAGGTAATATTCACTGGCAAGGTTTTGTCAAAGGATTTGGTGGCTTCAAGCAGAAATGTCATCTGCAATAATGTTGGCAGAAAATGAGGAGTGTTTTGCCCAACTATGCAATTTCCAAATTAGTAATTTATTAAAAACAACTAAAAGCAATATATCTAAGAAATTATTTGAGTATATTTTTTTATTTTGTCTTCAACATTTCTGGATGCTTGTTCTATGAACTGTCAGTGTTGCTTCAGTGTAGAAATGACTCAAAGAACTAAATTCATGGTCAAATACACTTTATACTTACAATAAATATAACTTCTTATTAAATAAATGTATTTGGTAGTCTTAGCAAGCACCGTCATTAGACATTCAAGTTTTGGCTGATTTGAAACATACTAGTTTTTATAAAGATTGCCTTTAAATATGTTCATCTTTATTAATATGAAGAGTCTTGTATCTTGTTTTATTTAAAAAACTGCCAAAAGTCTAATAGTTTCAGATTTATAATGTTTGTCTTTGGGGTGTATCTTATTAATTTTGATTAATTAAATAGCCTAGAGGCTTCTATATACTATTTCTTCTCTCTGAGATTTAGCTCTGAGGATATTTTTTGAAATATTACTATTTTGTGAACTTATGTGATTCCTACACATTATTTCTAATAATCTTCACCTTTTGACCTATACAGTAAACTGCAATGACTGTATGCAACACCAAAATGAGCAGGCCTCAGGGTGTGTGAGTGTTCATCTGCCTGCCAAGAAGGCTTTTTCTTTTCATTTGTTTCTAAGCTACAGTTGAAATTTGTTATTTCCCTAAATTCTGTTATTCTGGGCTACTACTCTCCTGATCTGATGTATATTTTTATCATTATTTCTGATTTCTAATGACCTACAGTGGTGTTCTTTACTTTCTCTCCATTGAATTTATGAACATAAAGAATATGGTCAAACTAACTTTACTCAGCAAGCAGCATTTCCTTTCATAAGTTCAAATCATTTTTCTTTTTTGTCTTTCTTTTGTTATTATGAATAAAGTCACATTTTCTACCTTATTCAAAGTCCCTTCCCCCTCCAGTCCCCTCCAGTCAGTCTCTCTTCCCCACATCTCCTCATCTCCTCCCCAGCAAGGACAGGATGTCCCAAGATCCCAATATTACTCAGTTAAGCATCCACTCCTAGCAAATCCAGTTTCCTCACCTCAGTATCAAGACTGACTCAGGTGTTCTTCTAGAGGGAGTGGAATCCAAAGTGTCAGTCCAAAGTGTTTCAGATCCCAAGCTGTTTAGTGGTTGTGGTTTGCAGCTTGGACATGCTTTGCTTTTTGGATTTTGTTTAGAGTCCACTAATGAGTGAGTACATCCCCTGCTTATCTTGCTGGGTTTGACATACCTTGCTCAGGAGGATATTCTCCAAATCCAACAATTTACCTGAAAATTTTGGGATATCATTTTTTTTTACTGCAAAGTAGTACTTCATTGTGTAGATTTACCACAGTTTGTTAATCCATTCTTCAGTTGAGGGGCATTTAGGTTGTTTCCAGGTTCTTGTTATTAAGAATAATACTGCTATGAACATAGTTGAGCTAATGTCTTTGGAGAACAAATGTGCCTCTTTAGGGTATACACCCGGAAGTGGTATTGCTGGATCCTTGGGAAGACTGATTCCCAGTTTTCTGAGAAATCACCATACTGCATTCCAGAGTGGCTGAACATGCTTACACTCTCACCAACAATGGAGGAGTGCTCCCCTTGCTCTGCAACCTCATCAGCATAGGCTGTCATCTGTGTCTTTTATCTCAGCCAATCTAACAGGTATCAGATGGTGTCTCAAAGTTGTTTTGATTTGCATTTCTCTGATGACTAAAAATGATGAGCACTTTTTCAAGTGCCTTTCAACCATTCATAATACCTCTGAGAATTTCCTTTTTAATTCTGAACCCCATTTTTTGACTGGGTTATTTAAGGTTTTGGTCTCTAGATTCTTGAGTTCTGCATATATTTTAGAGATCAGTCCTCTATCACTTATAGTGTTGATGAAAATCTTTTCCCATTCTGTAGGCTGTCGTTTGGTCCTATTGACAGTGTCCTTGGCTTTAGAGAAGCTTCTCAGTTTCAGGAGATCCCACTTATTGATTGTTGTACTCAGAGTCTGTGCCACTGGTGTTATATTTATGGAGTGGGCCCCTGTTCCAATTCGTAGAGGGGAATATTCCACTTTCTTTTCTATCAATTTCAATGTGGCTGGGTTTATGTTGAGGCCTTTGATCCACTTGGATTTGAGTTTTGTCCAGGGTGACAGGCTTAGATCTATTTGCATTTTTCTTCACACTACCAATCAGCTATGTCAATACCATTTGTTAAAGATACTATCTTTTTCCTTTGAATATTTTGGGACTCTTTGTGGAAGATCAGGTGTTCATAGGTGTTTGGGTTAATGTCGGGATCTTCAATTTGATTCCATTGATTCATTGTTTTTATGCCAGTACCAGGCTGTTTTTATTACTGTAGCTCAATAGTATAACTTGAAATCGGGGATCGTGATGCCTGCTGATGTTATGTTGTTGAGCAAAATTGTTTTGGCAATCCTGGATTTCCTGTTATTCCAAATGAAATTGAGTATTAGCATTTGAAGGTCTGTAAAATATTTTGTTGGGATTTTGATGTGCAGTGCATTGAATCTGTAGATTCCTTTTGGAAGAATTGTCATTTTTACTATGTTGATCCTACCTATCCAGGAACATGGGAGGGCTTTCCATTTTCTGATATCCTCTTCAATTTCTTTCTTCAGTGATTTAAAATGCTAGTCAAATAGATCTGTTACATCTTCAGTTATTGTTATTCCAAGGTATTTAATGCTATTTGCAGCTATTACAAATGGTGGTTTCCCTTATTTCTTTTTCAGCTTTTTTATCATTAGTGTATAGAAGGACTACAATTTCTTTGAGTTAATCTTATATCCTGCTACATTTCTGAAGGTGGTTAACAGCTGTAGAAGTTCCCTGGTAGTATTTTGTGGGTCACTTATGTATACAATCATATCATTTGCAAATAGAGATAGTTTCAATTCTTCTTTTCTGATATGTATCCACTTAATCTACGTTCGTTCTCTTATTGCTTTAGCTAAAACTTTGAGAACTATATTGAATAGATAAGGGGAGAGAGTACATCCTTGTCTAGTTCCTGATTTTAGTGGGATTGATTTGAGTTTTTCTCCATTAAGTTTGATGTTTTCTGTTGGTTTCTTGTAAATTGCCTTTATTATATTGAGATATTTTCCTTTTATTCCTGATCCCTCCAGAGCTTTTATCATAAAGGAGTGTTGGATTTTGTCAAAAGCTTTTTCAGTATCTAAGGATATGATCATGTGGTTTTGTTCCTTTAGTTTGTTTATATGATGGATGATGTTTACATTTTTTTGTATATTGAACTATCCCTGCATTTCTGGGATGAAGCCTACTTAGTCATGGTAGAGGATATTTTTTATATATTGTTGTATATGGTTTGCCAAAATTATTTGAGAACTTTAACATGAATATTCAAGAGGGAAACTGGTCTGTCATTCTCTTTCTTTGTTGTGTCTCTCAGTGGCTTGGGTATTAAGATAATTGTGGAATCATAAAAGGAATTTGGGAATATTCCTTCAGTTTCTACTGTATGAAATAGTTTGAGGAGTAACGGTAATAATTGTTCTTTGATTGTCTTGTTGAATTCTGCACTGAAACCATCTGGACCTGGGCTTTTTTTTTACTTCAGAGGCTTTTTATGACAGCTTCAATTTCCTTAAGGGGTATATGTCTATTTTTGTAATTAATCTGGTCTTCATTTAATTTTGGTAAATGGTACCTGTCCAAAAAGCTGTCCATTTCTTCTAGGGTTTCCATTTTTGTGGAATATAAGTTTTCAAAGTATGACCTAATAATTCCCTGAATTTCCTGGGGGGGTCTGTTGTTATGTCAACCTTTTCATTTCTGATTTTGTTGATTTTGATACTCTCCCTCTTCTTTTTGGTTAGTTTGGATAAGGGCTTATCTATGTGGTTGACTCTCCCAAAACCAACTCTTTGATTCATTGATTCTTTGTATTGTTCTTTTTGTTTCAATTGTATTGATTCCAGCTCTAAGTTTGATTATTTCCTGCCTTCTACTCTTTCTAGGTGAGTTTGTTTCTTATTGTTCTAAGGCTTTCAGCTGTGTTTTCAAATCATTTCAGGTGCTGTATGTAGTTTCCCTCTTGTAAGAAATACAAGTTACAATTCAATCTTTTATGCTGTATTTTATGTAGTAAATTCTTCTTATTTCCAACTAACAAAACCTTCAGTTAAGAAAAATAACAGATAGAAAATTATATTCCTAATTTAAGATTCATTTGAAATTTTCTTTCTCTTTCCTCTCTAGTTTTCGTAAATATATCTTGTGAAATGAAGGAGACATCACTGGCTTTTTTTTTATACTCTAATAATTTTCTGGCTTACTTTGGGTTAAAATATACCAAGCTACTTGAGATATACATGAAAAAGTGTGGTGGTTATGAAGAAAATGGCTGCCATATGGAGTGGCACTTCGAGCAATCTTGGTCATGTTGGAGGATGTGCTTCACTATGGGGTGAGTTTTAATGTCTCTTTTCCACAAGCTATGCTCAGTATGACACACAGTTCATTTCTTACTCCTTTGGATCATGATATAGAACTCTCAGCTCTTCCTGCAGCACCATTTCTGACTGCATGGCTCTCACTATGATGATAATGGACTGACCTCTGAACTGTAAGCTATCTTCAATTAAATATTTCCCTTTGGTCATGGTGTCTCTTCACAACAGTAGAAACCATAAGATAATAGGTTATTATTGTCATAGTTCCATCATGTTGTTCTAGCATTTGCTTCTCGGTCTTTAACAATGCTTACATTTGACTCATTCTAGGATAGATGGAGGACTTCTTCCTTTGGTTTCTATGAAGTAAATCAATGCCTTCCATTTGTTTACTTAAGGAGTTTTTGCATGATCATTGAGAACTTCTGCTCAATCTAGCTTTTTTCTGTTGAGATAAACTCCATAGACATCATCTACAATTACCCCAAGACCATTGTTTCTTCGTGTCTCTGTCCAATAAGAAACATTCATGTGTCAATGGAATTTTTATTCAAAATTGAATCAGTTTAGAATAAACTCTCAACTGATGTAGTAACAGAAGATCTCATCCACTATACTCACCAACTCCTTAGATTTCTGAATCTAACTACTTTTCTGCTCATGAAGTTTCCTCTAACCAAGTTCCAAAGTGAATGTACCAAACTGTTAGCAGAATCTCTGAGTGCTATAAAAAAATTACCATCCCAACTCACAGGAATTCTAAGTACCTTTACAGTTATTTAATAGTTTTTCCTGTCGGCTTCTCTATGGAATTGATAAACTTAATTAAGACTCAACAGTTTAGTTCTCAGAACTTTTATTGTAAGGTCCTGCTTCAGCAATCATGCATGTCACTTTGAATTCTTGAGAAAAGTGGTCGAAGTTTTTTTTTTTTTTTTTTTTTTCCCTTGGAGACATAATTGAAACAGAGATAGAGTCACATTTTATCTTTCTATTATATTATTATAACTACCTAAATTGAAGAGACAGCTATATTAATATTGATATAAAAATCTGGTGTGATTCAAAGAGGGGCTTGGCTCTCTGTGTGTAAATCAGTTACCTGTACTTTCAGAAATGTTTCGTAAACTGACATTAGCTTCAGAAAATCTAATTGGTGAAGGAATGCACAGCTTAGGATTCAGAAAGGTGATTTTTTAGTTTCTATATTATAACTAGATAACATGTAAAATTATTACTCTTTGAAATTTTGTGGGGTATAGTATGAATTAATTTATGATAATCTTTATACCATGACATATAGTCAATTGCAGTGGTTATATGACACAGAAAGATGAACAGAGATGAGCTTACTCATCTAATTTATAGGTGTGAGACAATCAGTATTTGAAATCATTTACTGTTCACTTTGTTTTTATGTGTGAACAACTGAACAGTTTACAGATTAAATTATACTGAGTGTATTCATAATTCAACACAGGTGTCTTAGCATAATATATGTGTGTGTGTTTTTGTGTGTGTGTGTGTAATTATCTGTACTAATTTTATGCTTCTAGAAAGTAAAATCTTAGATATTGCCAAAGCTAACAATTATTTATGTGTAATAAATGTATTTGGCTTTAAACATTAAAAGAAATGTTTATGCTTAAAGTGTATTCATGATTTGTAGGATTTCCCAATAAGGTAAATTATTCCACTCTAGATTATGAGTTTCTGAAGGGTAGCACTTGACACAAGTTTGAAAATATACATATATTATATTCCCTGGGCACTTTGGTATAGTATAGCAAATGGAAGATACTGAAACAGCCTGATTTTAAAAATGCAGATTGTATATGGGTTGCAATTAAGAAACTGTTTGAATTAATGTATTCTTAGTGATTATTTCTGAGTATTGAGTCTTCTTAATTAAGATGTAAATAGTATCTAAATTAGATTTAATGTCACTGAGATTTATAGATTTTAAACTTAAAACTATCAAACATGCATGGAGATTTATTACTATTTTTGAATGGATTTTTAGTTTCTATCTAAATATTTTAGGACCATCAAATTTGATTACAATTTAGAACAATAAGAAAATATAGTTTCTTGTTGCCAAAGTTTTGCTAAAATCGTGTTTACTTTAAAAAAAGAAAACCCTATTTAAATATTTGGATCAATATTCATTGTTAACTTTGTAATTTGAGTTAAGCTACAGCCACATTTTATCTTCTTTTATATTATTATATTTAGAAAAGTTAAAGTTACAGTTGTGTCCATAATTGTGTTACACTATGCTCAGTTGCTTCAAGCTCTTGTGATACTGCTAAATCATAATGAGCTGTATCATTGAACTAAAAGCCAGACTAAGCCTTTCTTTCTTAATGCTGTTTTGTTAAAATATTTTACCAAAGTATCTATACACTTGTAGAAAACATAGCTTCTACTATAAATCTAATCCATAATAAATACTCATGCTAAAATCATAGTTCCTTGTTTTGAATCTACGTTATCCTGTTTGTGTTTTTTTTCTTTTTTTCTTTTTTATTTATTTTTAAATAATACATCATTTTTATCCATATATCCCCTTGTTCAAATTCCCTTCCCACTCCTGCCCCTCCCAGTCACTCTCTCTTCTCCCCTTCTCCTTTACTCTTCTCCAACAAGTGTCGGAGGTCCTAAAGTCCCAAGGTAGCTTAGTTCATCATCCACTCCAGGCAAGTCTGATTTCCAGATCCTAATATCAAGACTGGATTAAGTGTTCCTCTGTAGGGAATGGGGCTCCATGGCGCTTCTGATATCAAGCTGTTCAGTGGTTGTGGTTTGCAGCTTGGGTGTACTTTCTATTTTGTTGTTGTTGTTTCTAGGTCCCTTTTCTCTTTTCTGTTTTTTATTAAGAATAAAGTCATAATTTCTATATGTGTATATTTTTATTCAAGGTGCCTTTCCCCATCTCCTCCAGTCACTCTCTCTTGTCCATATCTCCCCATCTTCTCCCCAGCATGGGCAGGAGGTCCTAAGGACCCAATATTACTCAGTTCAGCAACCACTCCTGGCAGATCCAGTTTCCTCACCCCAACATCAAGACTGAGTCAGATGTTCCTCTAGAGGGAGTGGGATCCAAGGTGCCACTCGCAGGTGTTTCAGATCCAAAGTTGTTCAGGGGTTGTGATTTGCAGCTTGGACATGTATGCTTTTTACATTTTTGTTTAGAGTCCACTAATGAGTGATTACATCCCCTGCTTATCTTGCTGGGTTTGAGATACTTTGCTCAGGAGGATATTCTCCAAATCCATCCATTTGCCTGAAAATTTTAGGATATCATTTTTTCTTACTGCTGAATACTACTCCATTGTGTAGATGTACCACAGTTTGTTAATCCATTCTTCAGTTGAGGGGCATCTAGGTTGCTTCCAGGTTATTGCTATTATGAATAATGCTGCTAAGAACATAGTTGAGCTAATGCCATTGGAGTGCGACTGTGCATCTTTAGGGTATACACCCAAAAGTAGTATTGCTGGGTCTTTGGGAAGATTGATTCCCAGTTTTCCAAGAAACCACCATACTGCATTCCAGAGTGGCTGAACAAGCTTACACTCCCACCAACAATGAACGACTGTTCCCCTTGCTCTACAATCTCCCCACTATAGGCTGTCATCTGTGTCTTTTATCTTAGCCAATCTGACAGATGTTGTTTTGATTTGCATTTCTCTGATGGCTAAAGATGATGAGCACTTTTTCAGGTACCTTTCAGCCATTCATATTTCTTCTGCTGTGATAGGTGCCCTTAAATTAGGGGCATAAATATTCAGGATTGCATTCTCCTCTTGACCTCATTCTTCCTGCGATGAATAAGTAAAGTCCAACTTGGTTCCTGTTAATTGATTTTAGCTTAAAGTCTACTTTGTTAAATATTAGGATGGCAACCCCAGCTTGTTTCTTAGAGCCATTTGATTGAAAAATCTTTTCCCAACCCTTTACTCTGAGCCTGTGTCTGTCTTTGTGGTTGAGGTGTGTTGTTTTTGGTCTTTTAAGTAACTTCCTGTCTGCTAATAGCAATCTGGATTGTCATGTGAATTTCAACATGTAGGAAGACTTGTAGATGTACAATTGTTAAATATGATTTGACTTAATATTAAAAAAGAATCACCACCCTCAAGAATCTACATATTCAATATGATTTTTACTGGAGTTAATCTATATCTTGACATCTAGTACACTTTCATGAGACTGGATGACTCAGAGTTTGGTTCATACACGCTTGGGACTGTAGTATCTTCTCAATTATTTGTTCATCTCATCAAAGAGCCATCATCCAGCAACTGATGCATGCAAATGCAGACATCCACAGTTAAATACTGCTCCAAATTTCTAGTTTAGTCAAAGGGAGTAGGGATTATATGAGCAAAGGGGTCAAGATCATGATGGACAAACAGGTAGAGACAGCTGCCCTGAGCTATTGGGAGTTCAGTGACTCTGAATTAACAGATGAGGAAACTGAATGGGAAAAAAAAACGAGCCCCTCTGAATGTGTACTACAATAGTGTGCCTTGGACAGTTTGTGGGGAATCTGGATGTGGTACCAAGATTTATCCCTTGTTCACACACTGGTTTTTTTTTTTTTTTTTAGCCTATTCATGATTTATGAATACCTTGCTCCTCTGTGATACAAGGGAGAGGATCTCTTCTCACAATTTGATTTGCCAGACTTTCTTTACTCCCACATGGGAGGCCTTACCCACTCTGAGATGAGAAGGGTGTCTGAGGGTGAGCATTTGGAAAGAAGTTAGAAGGAACTGTGCTTGGTATGTAAAATGAATAAAAAATTTCAAATAAAAAACTAAATAAAATGAAAGAATTAAAATAAATAAAAATGTAAAGAATAATAAGACTTGCTATATAATTCCTTTAAGTAAAGAGATATCATAGAAGCTTTTAATGCATGAGTAAGTAAAAAAAATAAAAGACCTGACAGTTCTGATGGATCCTGTTTACTTAGAGAGGAATGAGTGAGATCCTGTGAATTAAAGCTAAATTCTTTAGAATCAACAGAGAAATTTAAATCAAAACAGTTTGAGATACCACCTTACACTTGTCAGAGTGGCTGAGATTAAAGACACAGATGACAGCCTGTGCTAAAGAGGATGCTGTGCAAGGGGAACACTCCTCCATTTTTGGTGAGAGTGTAAGCTTGTTCAGGCACTCTGGAATTCATATGGAGGTTTCTCAGAAAAAGGACTCAATCACTCCAAGGATTCAACAATAAAACTACTGGGCATATACCCTAAAGATGCACATTCACACTCCAAAGCATTAGCTCAACTATATTAAAAGCAGCATTATTCATAATAGCAAGAACCTGGAATCAACCTAGATGCCCCTCAACTGAAGAATGGATAAACAAACTGTAGTACATCTAAACAATGCAGTACTACTCAGCAGTAAGAAAAAAAATGATATCCTAAAATTTTCAGGCAAATGGATGGATTTGGAGAATATCCTCCTGAGCAAGGTATCACAGTCCCAGAATGATATGCAGGGGATGTATTCACTCATTAGTGGACTTTAAACAAAAAGCAAAGCATTCAAAACTGCAAACTAAGATCAGTAAACAGCTTGGAATCTGAAGCACCTTGAACTGGCACCTTGGAGCCCATTCCCTCAAGAGGAACACTGGACCCAGTCTTGATGTTGGGATGAGGAAAGTGGATTTACCTGGAGTGAATGCTGTACTAAGCCACCTTGGGACCTTAAAACCTGCTGCTCTTGCTGGGAAGGAGGTAGGGAGATGAGGAAAGGAGAGCGTGACTGGGAGGGGCAGGAGGGGGAATGGAATTTGAACAAGTGGATACAAGGATAAAAAATGAGACTTTATTCATAATAAAAAAAGAATCAACATAAATGGGAAAAAGCAATTTGATAGAGTGCTTAAATTTACCATTTGAATTCCTTAAAAAGCTATTACAACTCTGCCTCATATGCTAATATAGTATACATAAATTTAATTATAAACACATTATTAACCATTTTCAAAGATATACAAGTTTTCAAAATTATTGAGAGGTTAAAAGATTTAAATGCTAATTAAAATTAACTTTTAATTGAAGAACTTTTTTATTAATTAGATAACATTTGGTATAATTAAAATGGAAAATAAGTCTTTTTGCTTGTTTATTTCTATTATTTTGTTGTTTATTTTGCTTTTATTTTTGTTGGAGACGGACCCAGGACTATTTAGAATTTCCTGCTCCTTGAATAAAGCGTCCTTGGTAAATTACTAGCTTTGCAAAAACAGGCTTCTTGGAGTCCTTCAAGATTAGGCGTCCTTAGTTAGTTACAGAAGTGAGCTTCCTGGAGTCTCCCAAGATAAGGCGTTCTTTGCTAAACTGCAAGCCTTGCAAAAAATGGGATGTCCTTGGCCCATCATACAATGTACATTTAGATAGGGCTTCAAACAGTAATCAGTCAGCTGCTGAATCTTGGGACCAAAGAGATCCTGCCCACCCGGACTTCCTCTGATAACTTTTCACTCTCCTCTCCAGTTAACTCCCCTCTCTCTGCTTCCCCTCTCTGCCTGGAGCCTTACACTCCCCTCTCTCCACCTCCCCTCCCTTTCCAGAGGCATTGCTTAAAAAGCCTCAGCATTCACTCAATAAACGGAAGCCTTGACGTGACTCAGACTCTTGTCGTTCTTTATGGGCTTGGCTTCCTCTCTCTCTTTCCCCATTTGCTTCACAGGTGGCCCCCCTCGAGACCTTCGAATAACTGGACCTGCTGGACAGGGACAAGTGGCGCCCAACGTGGGGCTCGAGGTACGGTGGCCATCGGACGACAGAAGAGAAGGAGGCCCGGCCGAACATATATATTCTGGTAGCGGAGCCTGGACAGCGTGCGACTCGGGCTGCCGTGAGGTAAGAGTTGTCGTCCCATAAGCTATGGGCAAAATAGTGTCTAAAGAAATGCTCTTTCTAATAGAGATGAAGAGAAAAATCAGGGAGAGAGGGGTAAGAGTTAAAAAGAAAGACTTGTTAAGATTTTTCTGTTTTGTGGAGGATAAGTGTCCCTGGCTGGTCATCAACAGTCCAGGCATTCACCCGCTGACTTGGAATAAAGTGGGAAAAGACATTAATAAAATGCTCAGAGAAGGGGAAAAAATCCCGGATATATTTTTTAGCTTTTATGTAATAATTAGGGATATTCTAACAGATTCAGAAGGGAATGATGGGGCGTCTCATTTATTAGCACTTGCAGAGGACTTGTTAAATGGTGTATCCTATCCACAGGGAAAAGAGAGTAAGGTAGCTTTAAATAAGGCAGATCAAAAACATGAAAAAACAGTTCAGAAAATTGAGAATCCTAACGTCACTGTAGCCAACACAGATGGGCCGGATGGAATAAACCATGACAAGGCAACGGGGGAGGCTG
>PVIH01026130.1:0-19316 GCA_004025045.1 Sigmodon hispidus | reverse complement strand
ATACTACTCAGCAGTAAGAAAAAATGATATCCTAAAATTCGCAGGCAAATGGATGGATTTGGAGAATATCCTCCTGAGCGAAGTATCACAAACTCAGAGAGATAAGCAGGGGATGTACTCACTCACTAGTGGTCTCTAAACAAACAAACAAGAAAAAAAGCCAAACATGCCCAAGCGGCAAACCACAACCACTGAACAGATTGGGATCAGAAACACCCTGGACTGACCCTTCAAACCCCAGTCCAACTATAGGAACACCTGACTCACTCTTGAGGGAGGGGGGACAAAACTGGATTTGACCAGGAGTGAAGACTGATCCAAGCATTATTGGGTCAGTGGGACCATAGGACTGTCTGCTCCCTGCCCAGGGCGGGGATGGGGAGTTGCAGAGAAGAAAAATGACCAGATGTGGTGGGAGGGGGAAGAGACCTTGAATAAGGATATACAGGGATGGAAAAAAAAATCAGAGGGAAAGCTGAACACAAAGAAAATATATGTGCAGCAATCTTATTTGCATTTCCACTCTTGATAAGCCATACTTATGATTCTTATCCTCTGTATAGTTATTGTTAACTCTTCCGCATTTTAAATTCTTTTTACTGTTTTTTTTGATAAATACAAAATAAAGAAGGAAAAAAAATAATAAAAAAAAAAGAATCATGGGTTAGTTTAAGGGTAAAGAGTTAGCAAGTTATATGCCTGGGCCCTAGGTCAATCAGCATAAAATTAATATAAACCTGTGTGTGATTATTCAAGGCTCAGCGGGGCTGAAAATGGGTCCAAACCTCTGGACTAGGCCTGAAAGTCTGGTCTAGAACCTTCATACAACATGGTGACAGCAAAAAGACATGTGAACACACGGACTTAAACACACACACTCACACACACAGACACACACATATAGACACTCACATAGAGACACACACACACACACACAGAGACAAACACACACAGACACACAGACATATACACACACACACACACAGAAGCCTGCCTGAAGATATGCCTTCAGGTACTGGGCATTGCTAGATTGTTCAATATGTGTGGTATTGGAATAAGAGTAGCCTGGCTGCCTGCTGACGTAATTAGGGAGTCAAATTTCCCCATCCCCCAATGTCATTGCTTGTTTACAAGAAAATGAACATTAGAAGCAGTTACAAGTATGAATTCATGGAACTTATTAATGCTGAGTGATTTTTAATTTTTTAAAAATTCCATGGATTTTTGGTTCCTTGTATCTTCCTTGAGGCTGAGCCTCTGAGGGTTATAGGTTAGCCCCTTTGGGAGTTATAGGCTAGCCCCTTGTTTTGGATGCTCTTTGCTTCTTGGTCTACTGCTCTGTAAGCACACACTGCCCACACCCCTCCTGCCGTGACCTGCTCTGCACTGTTTTGCTTTCCTTCCACAGTCGACCAAACCCCTCTGAATTATGAACCCCAATAAATCTTTCCTTTTGTAATTTGTGTCTGCTTTTTTTTTCTCTCAGTGACAAAACAACCAGTGTATTAACCAGTGAGTTTAAAGCATTTGTTTGTAATATGAGAGATCTATGTCAAATTGTAAATGTACAGATTATGTAATCATCCCTCTTCTGCATATGCTGTGTACACAGTGTGTCAGTGAGTCTTCTTAGATCATCCCTAAGGTCTTCAAAAGCTGTGTGTAACATACATGCCTTTTGGTATATTATGTAGGCATCATTATAGACTTTTAGGCGATATGATCTTCCCACATATTTCAAGACACTGGCTTTGAGATTTGGAAATTTCAAAGCCAGATTTCAAGGCATTTGACAAATATCCATGTTTGTTTTCCATCTTCCATGAGACTCCCACTGAAATAAAAATATAGAAAAAAGTATAAACTCCAAGCCTTCCTCAGCAAGGAAGACTACAGCAGGCTGTGGGTCATGAGGCTAAGAGACAGTGAGAAATGAAAACTGAATGGGGATTTCATTACCTTTTTGTTATTGCTTATTTTTATATTTTGCGGTGGATTTTGCTATGTAGCTCCAATTGGTCTGGTACTATGTAGCTCAGGCTGGCCAAAAACTTATAACAATCTGTCTGTCTCAGTATCCAAAGTATCTCCAAAGTGTTAGGAGGACAGGCAGAGCCACCACACCTGACGGATTTTTTATTTGTTTTGGCTTGTGAACCCATTTGTATGCTTCGTTCTTATTTATGTTCTATAACTGTAGTAAAATATCAGTGATACCCTATTTACAAAGAGAGACATTTCAATTGGCTCAGTCTATCATTAGACAAGACCCATGCTTGGGGGTCTATATCAAGGCAACATATCATGGTAATGGTACAGTGGGACAAACTTACTCACCTTATGGTGGCTGGGAGGAGTAGAGGGGCTGGATTTTCACCACCCACTCAAGGGAATTTCCCCAATGACTGTAAACTCCCACTAGGCCTAGAGATTCCAGCACTTCCTAATAAATAATCTATCTGTAGCTTTATTCTTCTCTCTCTCTCTCTCTCTCTCTCTCTCTCTCTCTCTCTCTCTCTCACACACACACACACACACACACACACACACACTTTTTCCCTTGGAGTATGATAAATACAGACTCACCTACAACCTGGCAGGACAATATCTGCTGCAGACTGTTGTCTATCTTTTTCTATCTCTTTCTACATAAGCTTGTAAAATATGGGTAATATTTTCCTCAGGCAAAACAAGTAAAATACTTTTAAATATTTTATTTTTATTTTCTATATGTGGATGCCTTGTCTATGTGTATGTCTGTGTAACTCATGAGTGCCTAGGGCCTGTGGAGACCAGAAGAGGGAACCAGATCTCCTTGAACTGGAGTTAAAGTTGTACACTGGTGTGTGTGGGGGCTGGGAATGGAAACGTATCTGCTGTCATGTTCCCTGTAGTGATGGTCATGGACGCTAGTCCTGGGAACAGTAAGCTACCAATAAATCTTTTTTTTCACAAGTTGCCTTGGTCATAGTGTCATAGCACAGCTTTAGAGAAGTAATCAAGACAGAGATATATAGTGATATATCTATGAATCAAATTACATAGTTGGGATGGGGCTGGGAAAATGTCTCTGTGGATAAAATGGTTTCAAATGCCCAGAACCCGTGTAAAATGAAAGCTGGATGCAGAAGTGTGGACTCCGTAATTCTAGCATCCCTGGGAGTGGGGCGGGGGATTGTGAAACAGGGACAGGAGAATCCCCGCAGTCCACAAGCAAGTGCAGCAAATGCAATAGAAAAATAGCAAAGAAACCTTGTCTCAAGCAAGGTAAAAGGCAAAGGCAGACACCCAAGATGTCCTCTGACCATGGCATGCGCATAACCACATTTACAAGAGTGACTGTGCATATACACACATTGTAAACACGCGCACACACACAGATTAAAAACTAATAGTCATCCAGCCAGTCTAACATAAAGGAGAAGTCTTGGAGTAGATGAAAGAAGAATGTTTCCAGCTGGGGAGACTCCTCAGTAGGTGAAATTTCTGGTCATGTAAACCTGACAACGAACAGGAGTTCAAGCCTCAGAACCTACATAAAAGGCCAGATGTGGTGCTGAGTATCTGTAATCAATGGCCAAATAGTCATCCAGAAACTCCAGGGCAGCTGGGCTGGAATACAGAGCACAGCAGTAAAAACAGTAAGGGAGAGGCTGCATCAACAAGGTGTGAGAGCTGTCCTTTGAACACCCCCATATATATGCCTGCACCCACAGTTACACGCCTAACAAAAATAATTACTAATTTAAGGAAAGAAAACAAGAAGCTGTGGACAGATGTAGACCGTGTTGAAGCTAGGAGATAAGTACACTGTGGTTTAGAATAGCCCCAGCCAGGTGTGGTGGCACATGCAGGCAGAGGCAGGTGGATCTCTGAATGAGAGCCCAGCCTAGTCTACAGAGCAAGTTTCAGAACAGCCAGGACTACACAGAGAAACCCTGTCTCAAAAACCAAACAGACAGAAAGAACGGCCCCATGTTTACTCGCCATGATAGGAGGTGCAGGCATGTTGGAGGAAATGTGCCACAGGAACTCGGCTTTAAGTTTTCAGAAGCCCACAGCCCAGTGTTTTTCTGTCTCTCTGTGGATCAGGATGTAGCTCTCAGTTGCTTCTCCTGCACCAAGTTTGCCTTTCCTTCCCCTAGGCTCTCTGCCATGGTGATAATGACCTCCACCTCTGAAACTGTCAGCCAGCCCCAATTAAATGCTTTCTTTTATAAGAGTTGCCTTGGTCATGGTGTCTCTTTGCAGCAATGGAACTTGAGTCTTGTTTTCTGAACTCTGCTGTGTGTTTGAAAGTTAAAGATCTTTTGTTGTACAAATGTTGAACCTTTTCTATGCATCATTTTTTACCTTCAGGAAAGTCCTATACGATCAGTTTTGGAGAATTTAAGGCTCACAGAGCTAGAGACTAGTAAGAATTTAAAATGCAAACAGGTGGTTCTTTAGATCTAAAGCCCACTTGCTTGTGCAAAAAGAGAAAACAGATGCACATCTTCCAGTGTCTGGTCCCTAGAGGCCAGCACACCCCAAACAAGTTCTGCTGCACAGAGCCTTAGGCATAGGAAAAGCTACATGATGATGGGTGGCAGAGGTGCCAGCGGGCTGGAAGGGCAGCAGGCTGATGATTCTTGCTCAGAGAGTAGTTTACTCTCAGCTCTTTCTCCAGTCTGGTGTCATGCTTGGGACCATTATCCCCATGTGCCCAAGATCACACCTTTAATCCCATCACTCAGGAGACAGAGATCTTTCTGTGTTTCTGTGAGTTTGAGGTCTAACAGCCAAGCAGCAATAGCTCACACCTTTAATCCTAACTGTAGGGTTATTATGATGCAGAGTTGAACCTGGAAGTGAACCGGCTTGGCAGGGAAGATATTTAAGGCAGGCATAGGCAGACATTCATGTATTCTGTAGGAGCGACCAGCCAGGCTGAGGACTCTTGAAGACAGCATTTACCCTGTTCAGCCTGAGAAGCTGGCTGGGTGAGAATAGTGGATGCTGACTTGTGCTGTATTTCATCCTAGAAAGGTCTTGGGGGGTTGAGATAAGCCTCCCTGCAGGTTTCGCACTGTAAGATTTAGGAGCTAAGTGAGTATCAGGACAGCATGTTCAGAAGGTGGGTTTTGGTTGACATCCTAGGTTTGTAGTTTTCTGCCTCTCTGCCTCTTAACAAATACTTTATAAAATGAACTGGGGTGGGTTTCTCCAGTGGTTATGTAACCAGACCCACTTTACTAAGGTATCTGTAAACTGAGCAGGTCATCTCATCCTGGTCATAAATTCTGATTAGCACACCATCATTCAGAGCTGCCAGGGGCCTCTGCTCTATGGCACCAAAACCCATGCTACAAGCCCGACTTCACATATATAATTTAATTTCTTTTTATCTTTTTTCTTTTGTACTTTTGGGGGGCATGTAACAGGATTTTGCCATATAACTAAGCTGGTTCTGAACTTAATTCTCTCTCTCTTCCTCCCCCCACCCCCCATGTGTGAGAGAGTTATTAGAATGACTTTCAGAAAAAAAAAAAAGAATGACTTTCAGACTGCAGTCTAGCTAATCCAGCAATAGCTGATGGTTGAGCCTTGTTCCCAAATCCCAAAGGTCTCTTCTGTGATTCACCTATAGGGACCTGTCAAAGGCTCCAAACAGCATCTCCATCTGCTGCTGACACATCAAGTACTAGAGGGACTGCTGGATCTTATGGTCTAAGAGGTAGAGCAGCCTGGACCTGTTGAAGAGGTTTCTTCTGTTCCAGGCCCAACACAAAGCTGCAGCTTTCCAAGTCACTTGGTATATGGGCTGGAGTAACACCCAATATATGCTATCTCCAGAATCCAAATAGGCCCCCTGTTTGCTTCTTTCTGGTGATGGGAAGGTCAGATGCAATACTTTATCCTTCACTTTGAAAGGAATAGCTCTGTGTGCCCCACATCACTGGTGTCCTAAGATTTTTTTTTAATTTATTTTATTTTTAATTAATTAATTTTTTTTGAGACAGAGTTTCTCAGTGTAACAGTTCTGGCTGTCCTGAAACTCACTTTTTAGACCAGGCTGGTCTTGAATTCACAGAGATCCTCCTGCTTCTTCCTCCCAAGTGCTGGGACTAAATGTGTGCACCACCACCACTCAGAAAACTCCTAAGAATTTCATTGTGGTAGAAGGTCCTTGAATTTTGGTTGGATTTATTTCCTATCCTCTGATGTTCATATGTATTTCCAATGCCTTCAGAGTGGTTTCTACTTCCTACTTACTTGGTCTAATCAGCATAATATCGACATCATAGTACACCAGTGTGATATTTTGTGGAAGAGACAGACAATCAAGATCCCTCCTAACTAAGTTATGACACAGGGCAGGAGAGTTAGTATATCCTGGAGGTAAAATGGTAAAAGTATTATCTTAGTTAGGGTTTCTATTGCTGAGAAGAAACATCATGGCCACGGCAGCTCTTATAAAGGGAAACATTTAATTGGGGCTTGCTTAGAGTTTAGAGGTTCATCTATTATCATCATGGCAGGACATGGCAGAATGCAGGCAGACATGGTGCTGGAGAAGTAGCTGAGAGTCCTACGTCTTGCAAGCAAACCAGAAGTAGACTGTCACACCATCTTGGGCATAGGAGACCTTAAAGCCTGCACCCCCATACTCCCTCAAACAAGGCCACTGTAGTGGGATTATGCTGGTAATGTTGTAAATATTTGTCCCGCCTATGAATTTAATAAAAAACCGATTGGCCAAAGGCAAACAGGAAGTGTGGGCGGGGCTACCAGGCTAAGAAAACTCTGAGTACAGGAAAAACAGAGACAGATGCCAGAAAACTGCCAGAGAGAGCTGCCACAGACCACAGGAGATAGCAGCAGACATAGAGGAAAGAAACTGAAATGCTGCTCTGAGAAAAGGTGCTAAGCCGCGCAACTGAACAAGATGGGTTAGTTCAGATGAAAGAGTTAGCAAGTTATATGCCTGGGCCCTAGGTCAATAGCGTGAAAAATAATCTAAGCCTGTGTGTGATTATTTGAGGCAAAGTGGGCCCAGGAGTGAGAATAAGCCTTAGGTCCAGGCCTGGAACGTCTGGGCCAGAGCCATATACAACAGGCCACACCTGCCCTAACAAAGCAACACCTCCTAACAGGGCCACTCACTTTAGAGGCCATTTTCATTTAGAACCATTACAGGTATACTGCTGGCCTTGCCAACTGAAAGCAAGTGAAATTGCTTCTGGTGGTCCTTATGGACAGGTACTGAGAAAAATGCATTCGGTAGATTGGTAGCTGCATACCATGTACCAGGAGATGTATTAATGTGCTCAAGTAAGGACACCACATCTGGAACAGCAGCTCACTCGGAGTAACTGCCTGACTGAGTTTTCAATAGTCAGCTGTCATTCTCCACGATCCATCTGTCTTCTCCACTGGCCGGAGAGCAGTGCGTCTTTCAGGTCCTTGATGGTGGCACTAATTTCTGCAGTTCCTCCACGGACGACATAATGGTTTTGCTCCACTGTTTTCTTTGGCAAAGACAACTCTAAAGGCTTCCATTTAGCCTTTCCAACTATAATAGCCCTCACTCCACAGGGTCACGGAACCAATGTGAGAACTCTGCCAACTTCCAAATATATTTATCCCAATTATACATTCTGGAACTGGGGAAATAACAACAGGATGAAAATAACAACAGGGACCCACCGGATCTACTGTGACTTGGACTTCAGCCAAAACTCCCTAATCACCTGGCCTCCATAAAGCTTTAATTGGAGGCCAGAAGGTTTCTTGGGATCTCCCAGAATCAGAGTTAATTCAGAACCAGTATCCAACAGACCCCAGAAAGTCTGATTGCTTCCTTTCCCCCACTGTACAGTTATCCTCGTTAAAGACTGTAGGTCCCTCTGGGGAGGACTGGAGAGAGACTAGCAGTAAAACCTTTAGGTGTTTTATCAAGTCCTACCTCAGGGGAGCCTGGTCCTCCTTCCTTCAAGGGGTTCTGAGTCTGCAAACTGACTCGAGTCTGGACATTGACTCATGATGGGTCAAGATTGCCTTTTGCTACCAACCTTTGTGGTCTTACTTGTTTGAGAATTCCCCACTTATATACAGATCAAACAAGAATGCAGTAGGCTTCTTATCTTTCATGCCTGGAAACACCATGATTGATCAACCAGAACCAAAGGTCCATACGAGCCATGTCACCATAAAATTCACTTTGTCTGTGCTGCCCACTGTGGGCCAGGCCATCATGAACACTGATTTGTCTCTGCTGCCCATTATGATAACTACGATCACCTTTCCTTTGGTGATTCAGTGCTACCACTAGGCTCTTCCAGAGGACCCAGGTTCAGTTCCCAGAACCTGTACCAACACCTTCACACAGACATACATACAGGCAAAACACCAATGCACACAAAAAATTTTAAAAATTAAACAGAGGGTTATTATTGTTGAGTCCTGTATGCTGTCATGGGTCATAGTGGTTTATCTAGGGAGGCTGAGATGAGAAAGACCTTATGTTTGAGATTAGCTGTGTAACCCCAGGTTGGCCTTGAACATGCTGTCTTCCTGTATCTGCCTCCCAAGTGCTATAGATACAGGTGTGTGCTACCATGCTCATTTCAATGGAGAGTATTTAAAGGGAAAATAAAGTTATATAGCCTTTGAAAAATAAACCACATTTATCTTTGGCTGGAATAATCAATAAGGATGGCCCAGTCTAAGAATGGACAGGGCATTGTAGAAGTTTATTATGTAAGGTCGTGATGGCCTTTGTGCAAAGTTTTGGGGTTTAGATGCCCATGTAGCAGCTGCTAATCAGATTCTTTGTCATAGCCCTTCCTTTTTGGCTTTCTGTTTCTGCTTTGTTTTGGATTTGGCATAAAGAACTCCATTTTGAGTTAGACAATATTTACATAACAGACATAATTAAACTAAGCTTCTGCTCTTTGCCATGCTTGCCCTGGATTTGCTCGCACATCCATTTCTTCACTGGCATTGGATGCTTCCTCTTTGGGATTCCAGCATATATTGAAGACTAGCTGAGACATCCAGCCTTGTTGCCTGAGCAACTACTGGATTCTTGGACATTTCATTCACAGCCAGACATTATTGGAATTGTCTGGACTGGGGGAACTAAACTCAGTTTGTTAGGTTTTAGTAGCAAACATTTTTTACCCTGTCTTAGTGTTCTGCTGTGAAGAGACATCATGACTATGGCAACTCTCACAGAGGAAAATATTTCACTGGGGCCGGCTTACAATTCAGAGGTTTTATCCATTGTCATGATGGCAGGAAGCATGGTGGCATGTAGGCAGACATGGTGCTAGAGAAGGAGGCAAGAGTTCTACGTCTGGATTGGCAGGCAGCAGGAAGAGAGTGAGACACTGGGCCTGGCTTGAGCATCTGAAACCTCAAAGCCTGCATGAGTGACACACTTCGTCTAACAAGGCCACACCCACTCGAACAAGGCCACACCCACTACAACAAGGCCACACCCACTCCAACAAGGCCACACCTCCCTATGAGCCTGTAGGGCCATTTTCATTCAAATCACAAGCTTTTTAGTATGACAAAAACTATCAGGTAAATTATTTTTTTTTTTCCTTTTTCTTAAAAAAATGTGTATGACTGTTTTGACTGCATGCATATGCTTGTGCACCACATGTGTGCCTACAGAGGTCATAAGAGAGCATTGTATCCTCTGGAACTGGAGTTACAGATGATTGTGATCCACTATGTGAATGCTGGGAACCAAATCCCAGGTCCATTGTAAGACTGGCCACTGCTCCAGCTCCACGTGGGTCCATCTTGTGCATTTCCTGCTCCAGAACATCAAGGATTTTAAAGTTTTTTTTTTTTTTTTTTTTTTTTTTGTCCAGCATTTTAAAAGTGAAAGCTCTGGCCAGATGTGACGGCTGACATCTGTAATCCTAGAAAACTGGCTAAGAAACGAACATTTGGAGATGGAGGCCAGCCTGGACTACACATAAAGACTCTGTTTCAAAACACCCAAAACAAAACAAACCAATAAATTAACAAAGTGAAAAAAAAAAAATCTCCCTATCATCAGCAGCCCCAGTTTCTGTAGGATGGAGGGCATTCCTTGTGCTGGAGTGAGGGCCAGTTGTTCTGGGTCCTGCCCTGTTCTTGTCAATACACTGAACTGTTTGCCATTTGCCAGACAGACTGCATTGGGATTTTTGTATACACTGGTTTTTCCTTGAATGACTTTCTTGTCCCTCTGACTCTGCAAACCTTGTCTCTTTGATAGAGCTAATGACATCTTAAGGAGCTTGGCAATTTGTTGCAGGAGTCAAAACATATTGTTAAGAATTTATTAGTTAGCTTCCTTCCCCGAGGGCTGCACACACATCTGACACATGCATGCATAGGGGCTGGTTCCCAAGCTTGTCAACCTTGCTCTCATTTCCGGCTCTGGTCCCAGACAAAATGCACCACAGGTCTCTAGCTAATAACTCAATGATACGCACTGAGCATCTACTATCAAACGTGCCTCATCGGCACATCCTATTACAGCCTCTGAAGGAGGTACTGTCGTCATTATCCAGAAGAGCAAAAGGAAGCTCGTGGCTTGGCCACAGTTTACACAACTAGGGACTGGGTCCTGGCTGGATCCCTAGATCTGACTCCAGATCAGATTTGCTATCCAAGACGCACCGCTGTGCAGAGCTGCCCAAGCGCACCTCGTGGTCTTCATTCACCATTGTTCCCTTAGCGCCTGGCACAGGCGGGACAGCAGCCCCGGGTGGGAGCCTGAAGCACGAGGTGTCTTCCACGTTGCCTGCCCAACTCTTGGCTCATAGCGTTCCACCTGAACCTGAACAGTGGAGGAACCACGCGGACCCACGCGCGCCCCGGGTCTGCACCGCTCACGTGAGGGCCCCACCCGTCCCGCCCACTCCTCCACCGACCCCGCCCTGACCCGCCCTCGAGCAGGCCCCGCCCACTCCCCTTCCCGCCCCGCCCCCACTCCGTTCTCGGCCGCGCTCGGGTCCACAGCTCTATGGGGAAAGCGGCCGCTCTGAGCCGAGGCGGCGGCTGCGCTGGCCGCTCCCGCGGGCTCTCGTCGCTGTTCACGGTTGTCCCCTGCCTGTCCTGCCACACGGCGGCGCCGGGTATGAGCTCGTCTACATCCGGCTCAGGGCCGGAGCCCAAGCCTCAGCTCCAGGCTGTGCAGTCACCAGAGCGGGAGTTGCTGTCCGAACAGGTGTGCAAACCAGTTTTTGAGCCGGTGCCAAGATCCGAACCGGGGTCCCAGACGACGTCTTTGCCAGGGCCCTCAGGGGCTGGGCAGGAATCGGAGCTACAGGGCTTGTGGCTGGGGTCAGAGGCAGGCCCAAGAGTAGGGGCTGGGCCCTTCACCAAAACCACAGCGGAGCAGCTGTCTCCATTGGAGTCAACAGTGGGGAACGTGCCCCTGGCCAAATTCGAGTCCAAGACAACGTCTAAGTCCCAGCCCCTTCAGCGACCAGGACAAGCGAAGTCTTCTATCGGGAGTCCAGTTTCAGCGAGTGGTGTCCCGATGGTCTCACCACCTCTGGACAGCTACAAGGGTTGGCTCCTGAAGTGGACTAATTATCTGAAGGGCTACCAGCGCCGCTGGTTCGTGCTGGGCAATGGCCTGCTGTCCTACTACAGGTATGGAAGTGCCGGGGTGGGACACTTGAGGTTTGAGGGTGGTGATGGCGGGCCTCGACTGTGGTATGTTACCACAACCCTTCTGAGATATTTGGAAACATGAACTCCTCCTGTAGAGAAGTAATGCCTGGCAACTGCCAAGGGTTGATGTGACCTGTGGATCTGACTGCTGGCAAGCTTGACTTTCAAGGGTGAATGGGGAGATGGAGTGGAGGAGTGAACTAAGTCCTGTTTTGGTAGTTGGGGAGCCTGAGAGGACAGCCATAGCTAACCCTATAAAGTCCTTACTGTTTCTGGTTCATTGCATTAGGAATGGGGGAGACAGTTACTGAACTCCAAACTAAGGATCCACTCTTGAATAGGCCTGCTGTTACTATTTCTCACCTTTGCTGGCACCTGCTGGTTACCAGGCATTGGAATGGGACCCACAGATATATCAGACACAGTGTGTGCCCTTTGGGAACCCAGGCTGACATTCTGTGAAGAACAGACAATTTTACTGTTACCTTTCTCATTCCAGAAACAGCCTGGGTTTCAGAGTTGCAGTCCAGCAGAGACATAGCTAACACTACCTCTCACTGATGCTGGTTCCAAGTGGGAGCTTCCCCAATCCCTTTCACACTAGATGTTTCCTAGGAGTTTAAGCTTTGGGATCTCAGGTCATTCTGGATGGTGGTTCTCAAATTCAGCCGGGTTACTGTAACAATATCTAGGCCTCTCACTGAATCCCTCCTGCAGTAGGCCTGAGGAAAGGGATGGCTTTTCTAAAAGCTCCTGAGGAAGGACTGTGATGCTGGCCCAGGGCACACTCCAAGGAGCTCTTCATCACCATTTTGGAGAGTTCCTGTCATGCTGTTTGTTAGAGCTCAAGTTTCCCAGTCACTTTGCTCTGGCAATACTTGAGGTCCTTGCCACAGGGTTCAGACTGTTCTTCCCAGCCTCTGGAGACAAAGTCCTGAGTTTAGAGACTAGCTAAGTATGTTACGGCTGAGAATTTTTGCACTCCACTGGTTAAATGTGGCCCTTGCCCCAAGGTGGGGGTCTCTGGCCATGCTTACTTCTCGGTGGAGGAGAAAGCCAAGGTGCGTCCGGATGTGTCCTGCTCAGGTAGTGTCTTGGTGTCCTTTGACCCCCTCAGCTGTGACCCAGAACACACTGTCCTTAGAGTTAGAATACCAACCAATAGGAGATCCTTTGCACAGGATGTTTTTTTAATATATCTTAACATACACTTCAGCTATTCAACTATTTTACTTAGATATGCCATGGCAAGGCCCTTCAGTGAATTGCTAAATTACTTTTTGCTTAGAGGCAAGGGGCATAATGTAAGATGTGGACCACACACTTTATTTTATGATCTGTCCTTCAAGCCATGGTGTGAGGTAGATTTCTCATGTCATCTTATTGCACACGTGGATATTCTGAGGCCTGAGAGGACATAGCTTTGTCATCTGGCACCCTGCCCAGGAACTCTTGCTCAGGCCTCTTGGACCCAAAGCTGCTCATTGATCTCGCTCCTCAAGAACCAACTCAACTGGAAGCTTGCATCCTAAGAAATGTTAGTTTTCAAAAAACTGTCCTAAAACGTGAAGTAACACACAAGACTCAGGTTCCTGTTTCACGATTATACCAATGCACAGTCTCCCTGGATTTCAGTTTCCAGTGTTGTCTGTGATTGGAGGGCGCGCTAAACCATCGAGGTCAAAGTAGGATGTATGACCTCACCTCACGCTGGTTTTGATTGCTCCAGAAAAGCAAAGGCTACTGTCCTCTTCCCCTCTTCCTTCTCCTCTTCTCTCTCTCTCTCTCTCTCTCTCTCTCTCTCTCTCTCTCTCTCTCTCTCTCTCTCAAATAAAAAAAGAAAAGAAAAGGCTTGGTGGTGGTGGCCCACACCTGTAATCGCAACATTTGGGGGGTAGGAAGGCAGAGACTGGCAGCTGTCAGTGAGTTCAAGGCCAGGCCAGCCTGGTCGAGAAAGTGAGTTTCATGACAGCCAGGACTATACAGAGAAACCCTGTCTTGAAAAACAACAAAAAAGAAAAGAAAAGGTTTTTCATTCTTGCTTCTTCCCATGACTTTATACTGTAGAGACAGTTGGCATTCAAAGGTAATCTTAGGTTGTAGATTCTCTGGGTCACTAAGAAAAAATTCTTACTGTAGATTGTAGAGATGAACTCTGGTTTGAAAGAGGAAAAATTTCTCTCTCTCTCTCTCTCTCTCTCTCTCTCTCTCTCTCTCTCTCTCTCTCTCTCTCTCTCTCTCTCTCTCTCTCCAGTCTCCCTGTGTAGCCCAGGCTGACCATGTGGTTTCTGAGAACAGCCAGTGCTCTTAACCTCTGAGCCTTCTCTCCAGCCCCCCTCTATCTGCATTTAACAGCCGCTGTCTGGGTTCTCCACTGGACAAGATCATAGTGTGTGTGTGAGACAAAATAGCAGGAAAAGAGGGCTGTGAGGGTCAAGGCCACCTGTGGGGGTGATGTGGTAGAGAAGATAGCGGAGCCCAGAGCCGTTCCTCATGCCAGCCTCTTTGGGAAAGGCCATTCTCCGGTTTGTTTGTTTTCTGGGTATGGTGGCCCATGCCCTAATCCCAGCACCTGGGAGCCAGAACGGTAGATCTTAGATCTTTGAGAATTCAAAGACAGCCTGATCTATGTAGTAAGTTCCAGGCTGGTCAGAGCTACATAATGAAACTGTCTCAGAAAAAAATAAAACCAAACATAAAATTAAAACTCTTAACTAAGTAAAACCAAGTGATTGGAGACAATACGAGATCTTCTTTTTCTTTCTTTTGAATAGCAAATATATTTTACTAAAATATAGGATTTATAGAAGTTTCCAGAGAGGCCATACAAAATGGTCATAATGATTGTTTATTTCAAGTCCGAGAATGTACCCTTGGCATCACAAATCATGTTAGTTGTGAGGACTGTGACATTTAATGTTTCCATTCTCGTTCAGACAGTTGTGCCTGCCCATCTATAGTATCTAAATAAAGTTAGACTTGGCTGAAGAACGGATTCTAAAGAACTAGTTAGCTGCCGTTCATTTATTTATTGGGTAAAGGGGGAGTGCATGCCTGCCCTGACACCCATATGGGGGCCAGAGGGTGACAGTTGGGAGACAGTTCTCTCCTTCCATCATGTGGGCTCAGGGGATTGACCTCAGATCACCAGGCTGGGCAGTGGGTACCTTTACCTACAATCGATCCATCTTGCAGCTCCTGTTTAGCTGCTTTTAAAACAATGACACACTTAGATTAATTTTATGTGTGAGCATTCTCCCTGTATATATGTCTATTTTCCGCAAGCTTGCCTGGCACCCTTGGAAGCCAGAAGAGGGTATCAGATCACCTGGAACTGCAGTGACAGATGGTTGAGAACCACCATGTGGGTGCTGGGAATTGAACCTGGGTCCTACGCAAGATCGGCCAATGCAGCCTTGCTTTTCACACTGCAATTAAGTCCTCATATACAGGGAGAGGGGAAACATCCTATGAAATTAAAATAAAGCCAATTTTACTGTAAAATTTTAAAATAAAAACACCTATAACCCTGTAGTTAACTCTGTTAACTACCTTTATTCCCAGTGCTTTAGACCTAAATCATGATGCAAAACCCAACAAAAACAGACACCATTATTTTTAAATGCTCCACAGCAATCCAGATGATGAGCTAGCCTTTGATCATGCTTTATAGCAGTGAAATCAGGACAAGAAAAATTTGCTAATGTGCATTTCCTCACCAAGGACTGAAGACGCCTGGTCTTTTATTTTAAACTGTTTCTAAGGCAGTATTTATTAATGCAAACAAAGAAGGCAGTCTTGAGAGAATGTAAGTGGTACATGCTTGGTCAGAAGGACTTCCATTATTACTCATAGTGTGGAGCCTGGTCCATGCTCCTGCTCCTACGGTTTGGGCTTCATTGGTCTTCCCCAGCTCTGCTCCGTCACCTGCTAATGAATCATGGGTATTAGGAGCACTTAACAAAGCATCAGTAGTAGAATTGTGTAGGTCTTCAGGGCTGAGGATCACTTACCTTTCAAAACATCTAAATGTATTCTTCCCAATTTAACTAAATTAGCTTGCTAATTCCTGGGGACCAGCAATGACCACATGAAAATAAGGGGTGCTGCTCTCACCAGGCCTGGCTTTAACGCCAGGGATTGGTTCCAGCAGCAAATGTTGGCTCTTACCATGGGCCTGTGAGGCAGCCTAGCTACCCTGTCAGTCTTTTTTTTTTTCCCCTCACAGTTCCTAGGCCAACAGATGGATGCAGCGACATTCATGCCGCCAGGAGTCAAAGGATGCTGCTTGTAAATGCTGTCGCATGTAAGCAGTATTTCTGGGAGGTATGGGTCACTGTACACAGTTCCTTCCAGCAGTGGGGCCAGACATTAAGATGGAGAATGAGATATTCCCCATTGCCTGACACCCTTAATTCTGTGTCTGCTCAGATACCACCCAGGAAGACAGGTTCACATTCCACTTTTGCTGTTAGTTCCCATCTTAAGCATTTTATTTCTAGCTCTTGTCTCACAGAAATCATTTAACTACGTGAAATTAGGTAAGAATTCATAGCGATACAGAATTTTCAAAGGTATTTATCCCAACAATTTATTATAGAGGAATAAAATTCCCAACACGACCCTTCTTGCATTAAGGAAGTTGATAAGTTGAGGCAGAGTTCTGTTTTGTGTGCCAGTTGCTTGTTTGGTCTCATAAATGGCATTTGTTTCTCAGAGGATGATATTAGACAGAAACATTTAAAAAATGTTTTTATTGCTCATTCTGATCTACGCTCAGTAACGGCTGAGCCAGTTAACAAGGAGGTTCTAAGTCTAGATCTTGGAGGAAAAAGATGGCGGTCAAGTGAGTATGAAACTTAAAATCCTCTGCTGAAGACCATTGCACATTTGAGGAGCTGGACCCATTTCGGGGGGAGGGGGTCGGGTAACAACAACGGCTCACTGAGCATCTTCGTCCCCAGATGGATTATTGTATATAGCTTTCCAGAGCCAACTCTTGTGGAAGATGGGCCTCAAGAAAAGTGTATTGTTTTTTATGTCACTACATTAATACTTAATTGATGAAAGGGGGAAACAAAAGCCCATTCAGCAAAATACCTCTGAAAATGTGGAGTTAAGGCATCAGGGCCTCCAGGAGGTAGGCCGATCAGATTAGTTTGGCTTGAATATGAAATGCCATGTGTTAAGAGTCTGAAAGGGAATACACAGATGTGTGTGTGTGTGTGTGTGTGTGTGTGTGTGTGTGTGAGAGAGAGAGAGAGAGAGAGAGAGAGAGAGAGAGAGAGAGAGAATGACAATGAGGGTTGTGGCAGAGACTGATAAATGGACCAAGAGGGTTTTGGAGGTATGCTGTGCATGCCAACATTTTTAACAAGTTCTGGTGACATGAACTGTAATTTTCCCCACGAAACCTCCTCTGAACTTTCCTCTTTCCATGAATAGCTGAAAACCTGAGTCATGCTTGTTGCCTCCTCATTCCATACCAGATGGAAGTTCCACGCCTATATGTCTTTCCTGTAGTCCCCATCTCTGTTCTGATGCCACACCATGGTTTTCATATGCTTCTGCTTAGCTGGTGCCCTGGCTTCCATTCACTGTCCTGCTCAGTACCTCTCCTCTATGGTGCAAGTTCCCTGACCCAGTGGCCCTGGGGTTGTAGAAGGAAGCACATCCCTGCATGGAAGCCCTCTGAAATGCCTGTGGTGGCTTCTGGCAACACCAAGGAACAAGTCTTCTCTCTCTAAGAACTTCCATGGACGTCTTCTTTCTTGCATGGTGTGTTCCACCATAATTGTATCTAGAGCTTGGTTGGGCTGTGAGTGTCTGAGGGAATACTTGAACGGATAAGAGCTGCCTGTGAATTGATGGGTTTAAAAACATCAAGTCTGTTTCTTAGTTTGTTTTCTATGTAAAACCTTATTTATTGAAATAAGATTGAACAGATACAATGGAGAATGCAGCAAGCCAGAAGTGCTAGAGAAGCGACAGAAAATACAGATGCAATATGTCAGCAGGCTCAGATGCGTTGTAATGGGTGACCCAGTGCATTTACAGCTTATTTTTTGTGGTCCATTGTTTTAGAGAATATTTTATTTTATTTGTGTGTGAGTGTATATGTGTGTCTGTCTGTCTTTCTGTCTGTCTGTGTATGTCCCTGTGGGGTGTGTGTGTATGTGTGTCTGTCCCTGTGTGTGTGTGTCTGTGAGTGTGTCTGTCTGTCTGTGTATGTCCCTGTTGGGTGTGTGTTTGTGTCTGTCTGTCTGTCTGTGTGTATGTCCCTATGGGGGCAGTGTATGTGTGTAGGTGCCTATGGAGGCCAGAAGAGATGTTGGATCACCTGGAGCTGGAGTTACAGACAATACTGATCCTGATGTGGGTGCTGGACACTGAACTCTGGTCCTTTCCAAGAGTAGCAAGTGCTGTTAACCACTGAGTCCCCTGCAGTCCCTGGCCTATTGGTATTTCTGTAGTGTTCTAAGTGTTTAATGTAGTCTGTAGTCACAGGGTGACTTGTCACTTTGTGAAGCTGGCCCATGAATGACAGAATGAAAAGCAAAACGAAAGTTTTTTAAAGGATGTTTCTCACAAGCTTATACCTCTTTAAAGTGGCCATGAGGGCTTGTTTGCCTTTCACAGATGAGAGACCCCATGGGAAGCAAACCGAAGGCAGAGACGAGGTCTCTACCCTCCATTGCTCTTGGGTAATGGGGCCTTTCTTTCATCTGTGAGGTCTTCTCTAGTAGAGGTACATGGCTTTGCCTTCCTCTGTGCAGCTCAGGAGCAGCATCAGGACCTAACCCTTCAGATGTCTCCCTGACTCCCATCCTCACTGGGCTCTTGGGTCCAAGTCTAACCCCAGGTTTGGTGAATCATTAGGAGGACTCAGTAAGATGCACCAGTTAACCTTACAATAAAACTACCTACTTGAAGGAAGGGCACATGGGGTGAAGTCCAGGGAATGTAAACCCAGGGTGCAGGCTTCTAGGGACTCAGTGAAGTCACACAAGACACATCCAATTCTCTAGTAATACTTGATGATATATGTGAAATATTGCCACCACAGGAGGCTTGCTTCTTATCCCAAGGTTTTGCTGTGGGATGATCATATGGAAACCCCTTGTCCAGCATGTGCCTAAATTCTAGATTCCTGTAAGGAGAGCAGATCTCCAATATACACCACATTGTACAGACAGCTTGAGCATCATTGTCAACATACACCACATTGTACAGACAGTGTGAGCACCATCACCAACATACACCACATTGTACAGACAATGTGAGCATCATCACCAACATACACCACATTGTACAGATAGCCTGAGCATCATCACCAACATACACCACATTGTACAGATAGCCTGAGCATCATCACCAACATACACCACATTGTACAGACAGTGTGAGCATCATTACCAACATACACCACATTGTGCAGACAGCCTGAGCATCATCACCAACATACACCACATTGTACAGATAGCCTGAGCATCATCACCAACATACACCACATTGTACAGACAGTGTGAGCATCATTACCAACATACACCACATTGTGCAGACAGCCTGAGCATCATCGCCAACATACACCACATTGTGCAGACAGCCTGAGCATCATCGCCAACATACACCACATTGTACAGATA